>APFE030796289.1:125392-158893 GCA_000404065.3 Pinus taeda | reverse complement strand
TCGGAATGTATAAATATGTATTGTAACATTGAAAGGAATATAATGAAAAATCAAGCTGGTAGTCTCGGTTTTGAGATCTAGTGAGAAATCTCTGTGTATATGTGTTTTATGGGTTATGCTCTCGCGTTTTTATTTTCTTGTGATTTAGAATTCGTATGCAGGTAATTTCTGTACGGGGTTAAAACCTACACTACAGGCTGCAAACAATTCTGATCCAAAACTGGTCAATTTTTTGACTTAAAACAAGACAAACTTAACTCCAAGTCTGCTGTACTGATGTTGTCCTTGAATATTCCTCATTAGAGCACTTGAAACAATGCAACAACCATATTAAATACCCACACAGTCCCTTAAATAGTTGCAACCTACCTCCAAATGTATCCTCTGCCTCTATGGTGAATTTCTACGCACTTGTTTCCCTCAAACAGACCCTCACATTCCTTTTTGTCAGGTGTTAAGGCCTTGATCCTACACACACCTCCTTCCTATACCCACAACTTACTCGAAATAGAGATACCTCACCACAACCCATGCCCCAATAGACCTGCATCTTGCCTTTGCATAATTTCCCAGCCTGTAGGGGAGAATAAAACTCTACAACAATCATGAAAAGGGTCCTATGCATCCCCTCCCCTTTCATGAAGTGACCTCCTACTCGCAGCCCAAACATAGGTACTATTTATCCCTTAGCCAAGTTTCCAATGCTCCTCTTTTCCATTGTGTTGTGTGGATAGATGGTCCTAAATGAATCTTGTTACACAAAAATATCGTCACCTTGATTATTTGCAGTCGGTATGGGTCTATCACCACCTATACCAGCTTCCTAAGCAAGTCTCAAACCTCAGCTCTTCCAAACAAGCTTTAGAAATGAGAGAAAGACATCAAAAAAGCAATGTAACTCTGGTTCCGCACTTTCTCTCACTTTTGCCTGCGGGCCCGCACCTTTTGTTCAGGATATCTATGTACTTATACACTCTGTATGTAAAGGGGAGGGTGCGTACCCCTGTGAAAGTCAAAAGGCGCAATTTTTATCTTAAAAAACTCATCTAGAGGTTAATTCTAGAGTTTTCTAGAAGGATTTGTTACGTGGATTGTTCGCTCCAAGTGGTTCATGCATCCCATAAGAGGAGCTAATCCCTTGTTGAGAGGAGCTATCCCTTTGAAGGAGGATTCTATCCCTTTGAAGGAGGACCTGGTAATTGATCTCCATTGCACTATAAATTGAGGCATTGGGTCAGTGGCCAGGGAGGTTAGAAGCTGAACTTTTGAGGGTAAATGCTAGTGAAATCAAGACTTCCTATTTGAGCTTAAGAGGAGAGATTACATACCTTTTTTGGCTTCATTAGGGAGTGAGTGAAGCTTATCAAAGTAGAGGAGACTTCTTGTTGGACCCTGGGAGGAGCTTGTACAGCGTCAAGGCAAAGGTTGTAAGGTTCTTCTCCTTTTGAATTAATACAATCAAGCTCATTTTTCTCAACAAGTATCTCATTTTATTTGTTTCATGGACTCCTTGACTTTCATGTTAAATATGTTTTATAATACTGGTTATTCAGGTGCTATTTAATCGTTTGCCTTGTTTGTGTTTGCAGGTTTGTGACAAAGAACTTACTTGGATCAAAGGAGCGAAGGCATCTCCAAACTTGTGTTGGACATGAGGTAGGCCTTAAACACATTTGTTTGCCATTATTTGTAAAGCACATTTAGAGAAAGATAGTGTCTGGTTGGTGTGTTTGCCATTAGGTCTTCATTAGATTCTAGGAAGGTCTATCTTGTCTGCAAGATCGACTCATTCCGCGCGACAGTAGATACAACAATGCATCCATCGATAGTACTGTATGGTCCCTAACCCCATTTCCCTGCTCATTGATCAGATGATAAGTACTTCCCATGAGTCCCAGACTGCATGGGTAGGATGCCTCGATAGGAGAACTAATCATCTTGTCCCTAAGTCACCTCAGGGTATCACAGGGGAAGTCTAATCCATTCACCCTGTACACAACACACCGTTTGGGGAGGTTGAGTCGCCTTATGGTCATGTGTTGCTCCAGTAAGTACCCCAAGCCCCCCTCCAGAGCTCCTAGAGCTCAATGCATGTAACATGCAAGGCCCTTATAAGAAGGTCTCTCAACAACCCCAAGTCATTAAGGAAAATCACAGATTTGACCTTTCCCGAGGGCTTAGATAAAATGTCTGTGACCTGTACGTCAGTCTCAATGCAATGGAGCCTCCTTGCTCATCAACTTACCATATCCCTGATAAGGTGGTATCTGATGTCTATTTTCTAGAAGAATCATAGAATAAGGGATTCCTCAACAATCAAAACCCTCCCTGGTTGACACAGAGGATCATAGTGGTATCCATCATGTGTGTAAACAACTCACTTGAGAGATTCCACAATCAGGCAGCTTCACACGAGATCATACTCATAGCTATGTATTCGGTCTCAACGGTGCTTATAACAATCGACTTCTGCTTCCTACTCATCCTAGATATCGAAATAGAACCCAAAGAGAACCAGCACTGAGAAGTGCTCTTGCGATCCTCCACACTTCTTGCCCAGTCAGCATTCGAATAATCATGCAACTTCACATTTCTGGCAGTGTATCTCAATCCATGAGAGATTGTGTCGTGAATATTTCTTAGAAGATCCTTGGCACCAATATCGTGAGGCTCAACCATATATGGAATCATCATGCTAATTGAAAAATATATTTCTGGACGAAAGTTCACCAATAACATCAACGTGAATGAGTTTATGAAACTTAGAGGCATTTCCCAAATCAGGTCCAGCATCACTACCATATAATTTTTGAAAGTTAAGATCCTTGAGGTAGTCACAGGCTTGCAATTTATCATTCCACATCTGGAATCCAACTCCCTCTTACTTCTGAGAGGGTATGCACCTGTCAGAAATAGGTTGTCCTCAGAAGGTGTTGGTATGAGAGGTCTATCATCCACAACCTTCAAGCAATGGTTTGGATCGGTTTCACTCCTAGTGAATCTCAGCTTTATCAAACAGCTATCAAACCTCTCATACTATGTCCGTGGTGTTTTTCTTCAAGCCATAGAGGGCTTTCTTCCACCTGCATACATGATATTCTCGATGAATCTCAAACCCCTCAGGTTGTTCCAAGCCTATGGACCAACTACATGAGCAGAATGGTCCCTTTGTAAGATTTTCCTTTGGTACATCTCATACATGTACCTTCATGCTCCTTTTGAATTCAGGCATCCTAGTCACCATCTGACTCACATCGAGTAGGGCCCCATAATAGACCTTCGATGTTATAGATGAGATGTGTCAACTGACATGGTCCCCAATGGACCATCCTGTAACTTGATACAAATTGCCAACCCTAAACCCATGAGTAAAAGCACATTTGAAAATTCTATTTTCAAACATGTACCTTTCCATCAATGAATTCCACCATAAAACCTTTGACTTCCATTGCCAAAATGGACACGAGGTTCTTCTTGCGATCAGGTACATAAAATAGATTCTTTAAATGAATCGAGTTACCCTCATTCAATTGAGGGGTAACATTTCCTACACCCTTTTTGGGATAGGTGACATCAGCTCCAAGCATAATCCCACGATTTTTTCCATCTCTTACCGAATTCGAGAGAACACCCTTCTATCCGATGAAGTGCCTTGAAGCACTATAATCAATAAGCTAGATTCCCATCGAATCTGAAGGAGAGGGTCAATACAAGATAATGCTTCTTTATCTTATCAGAAACAACATTTGATTATTCATACCTAGGGTTCCTTGCTTTCCTTGAAGAGTTTTTTTTTTCCTTGATGACCTGCATTATCTGTCATTCCTTTGATCATTGAAGATGTCCCTGGAATGATTGTTATCTTAATCAAGATATGTGTCCCTGACGTTTGGACACTCCTTCGCATAATGGCCGAACTTTTTTTGAGCAAGGCACCTGCCTTTCCTTTCACCCTGAGATTCGTACTTCCCATTGAAGTGATCTGTAGGTAGGCCATCAGAAGCTTCCACTACGCCATTCTGATACTATACTCTTCTTTGACTTCACTATTGGTGAATTTGAAGAGGGATGAGGAATCCATTGATCCTTTTGTCCTTTCCTAACTATCTTAAGTGGTTGCTCTTTCACTCTTGCTTGGGATTTTTTTTCACCTCAGCTCCGATAACATGTTAATTTTAGGTATGTTCTATGCTTTTTGAAATAAATTCAAATGAAATTCATATCTCCATGAATACTTATTGGAATCGGATGATCTTTAGATCAATCCTACACCTCTCGATGAGAGGGATTCAAGAAAAATATCAGTTGCCATTAATAAGATGATCCACATGGAGTTTGACCCTAGTTGCTAATTTTAACAATGTATGTGTCACATCCTCAAAGGTCTTATTTGAACTTATAACGCTAGACTAATTTTCTTTCCTTTTAACTGAAACAAAGTCCATCTTTCATGTTTTGCAAATAGATTTCAAGCTTATCCATTCCCATGATGCAATTACAAGGCATATCATGATTAGGTGTTAATTTTTGGTATGTTCTATGCTTAAGAGCAATTTACTTCAATTTTGTTGTTAGCCCAATATCAATATCTAGATTAGCAATCACATCAGCATCATAGTAAAATGCAGATAGAACATAAACATAAACAATAGAAGACAAGCCAAGACAAGAGGACACAAGATGTGGCACCAGCCAAGGACAAAACCCAATGTGTGGAAACCCTTGATAAATTCTTCTTATATTCTTCAATAGTTCAGCAGAGAGATGGAGATAGTACAAATATACAAAATTGATATTTTATGACATTAGTAGTAAAGTCTTGACCAGAGAAGTCAATGTTGGTCAAACAAGAAATAATATTCCTATGAAGATCATTCGTATGGCACCAACAAAATGTTCATTAAACTGAAACAAACATGGTCAAACCTTGACCCAATACATCTCCCAGAACTCTGGTGTCTTCTTGTTGCACTAGCTGTCACTGCTTCATGAGATAGGACATCAACCTTCAGTCCTCATTCTCCACACAGTCAATAAACCAGGCCTTCTAAGGCTGCTGTGTACCAAGGAGAGACTCCACCACTACCACAATGTCCAAGTCTGGTTTGGAAACCGTTAGAAAAACCTTTGCAACTGGCTATGGCTTGGGGCTAGCCCAGCAACAAGTTAGGCCTACGATCCTTCATCTACTAGTGTCCAAACACCATCAACGCAATAATATTTTATTTTACAATAATTTGACTTTGTTGTCAGCACTTTCAAGCATCCAACTATATACATACACTAATCTATAGGGCAGATCTCTTTAACACATTCCTTCACTTTATGACTGTGGCTGACCAACCTTGCACGCAGTCCTTAAGGCATGTCTTAGATGGCTTCTATCACCATGTTGTCATCTACAACAAACTAAATTTACACACTATATATTTTAGGCATGTTAAGGCTCTTTCTTTGCTACATATCAGGCCTCTCTTTGTTTCGGATTAGGCCTCTCTTTGCTACATATTAGGGCTCTTCTTGACTTTAGTTTAGGGCCTTCCTTTTGATAGTGGATTAGGGCTACGTATTGGAGCTCCTCTTGACAATAGATAGGAATCCACTTGACTGTGGATGGAGGGCTCCTTTTTCTACATTGAAGAGGCTTCTTAGACTGTGGCTGGGGCATGGCCTCTTCTCCTTCAAGACTGCGGCTAGATTTGTGACTAGGGCTCTCTTCTTTAACTGCAGCTAGGGCTCTCCCTTTGATGACTGTGGTTAGGGCACCTTTGTGACCTTTCTTTCCACCACATCCTCCTTGTGAGAGGACAAACCCAAATGAGTGGAGAGAGAGATCATGAGTGATGTATTCCTCAAATGACTTGAGGTCTCCTCTATTTGAATGCAACGTTGAGGTTGAGCTGGGGGTAATTTTCTTGCTGGCTGACCTTGAAAAATTGTCAATAACACAAATAAATTCATATCTCCATAAATACATGTCGGATTCAGATGATCTTTAGATCAATCCTACACCTCTCAAAGAGAGGAATCCAAGAAAAATATCAATTGTTGTAAATAAGGTGATCCACATGGAGTTTGGCCCTAGTTGCAAGTTTTAACATTAGGAAAGAAAGGAAAATTAGTTGTAATTGAACCAAGTTTCAACCAGTCAGTCCAAACCAGCCAGGACAATGTCAAAAACTAGTTCTCAAACTTAACTCCTCAATTCAAAAATAGCTAAGAAAAATGTCCAAATTGTAAGGACATTGCAAACTTAGGCCTGACATTAAAAGACTGTAGAATAGACTCAAAAATTCACTTCTAAACATACCAATGAAATGGTATCCCATCACGAGGTTATCAGCATGAAATAAATGTGAAAGAAAAGGCATTAACAGGTCTATGAATCTTTGTCACCTTCCAAATACCTTATCAAAAATTGTTATTCCAAGTAACTAGTGTAGTAGAATGATACAATTTTTGACTCTTCCTTGACTAAGTATATTATAGGATTACTAGTGCATGCTACAAAAGCACTTATAATGGATTCCAACTTATATAATTGGCTCAAAAAAGTTTCATAACAATAGTATATGCCATTGTATCATTGCATCTTTCCTAATAATGGAACAGAGCTGCACATTTTAGTTCATGTCACATCAGAGCCTATATTGAGATATTTCAAAGGTAATGACAACACTTTAGTAACAACATTCGTGACATCATACCCATCTATGAGTAAACTCTTGTCCTGCCTAGGGTTAAGATGCACTGGCACATTTATCTTTGTGCCTAAATCATGGTTTTGCAATACAACATATTAGGCTTCACTCCTTAAGTTTGTAGTAGTATTTGGTAATAAAACAACTCATATTATCTTTTTAGAATGTTAAAGTGGAACAACATGTGCTAGGACGTATACAATCATAGCAATACATTATAACAATGAAATTTGTAACCACAAGAATTGCGCACAATTTTTAGTAGCAGTTCCAGCTACACAATATTGGTGGATAACTTTATAGTAGGAATGGCATGCTCCCATGAGTTCTTTCTTGCTATGAAATCACAGTAGCTAATTCAGTATAATTCTCTTTTCTTTTTACTATGTACATACAATTCTAGTCACTAAAGAAAATACATCCAATTCAATGAAGTTACTACTAGGTAAATACTCTAGCATGTCCATACCATGATTGTTTATTATCCATCATGCAAATGTACAACTGGTAACTAGTGCATACATGTAGAGTTTTAGAATCCTTTAGACCATATAGCACTTACATGCATACCACCATAATTAAATCTGTTTTTAGGTTTCTAACTCTAAGTAATCTAAATTGGCATTAGCATAAGTTCCCTAGTTCTCCTCCCAATCATTGACAATCTGCGAGAAGAGGAGCTGTCACCCCCTAGCTTAGGACCTAACCAGGCATTCTAGAGGCTATTTCCACCCCCACCCTGCCTATATATGTATGCTTATACTAGGATTCTACAAGAAATCTTCCTTCACCCATCAGCCATTGAAGGGATTCCAGAGATCAAAAAATCTCCACCCTCTTTTGATTCAATGGTTCTAGAGATTTTCTCCACCTTTCAAGGTTTCCAGAGAATTTCTCCACCTAGAAAATTTCAGCTTTAGTACCTCCACCCTATGTTGGGAAACCAAAGAACACCAAAACTGATTATTCAGCAAGAGAAAACAGAGTAGGCCTCTACTCCAGGCCTTCAACTGTTAGATGCTAAGGGGTTCCAGAGTATGATCCTCCACCCTCAGTTCAGTTAAGAACCCTAGAGAGCCAAACCGCAACTATGTCTAATGGGAGGTAAAAGGTTCCAAGGTATTTTCAAATGTTAAGGGATACAATAACTGTCTCAGATAATCACAAATTTCTTCTGCTAGAAGTGGCTAGCTAATAGAATGTTTGCAATTCCTCTGCCCTAGGAAAAAATAATGCTAACCTAGAAATAGAAAGTTAGGGCTTATAATAATCCATTCATTAACAATACTAAAAAATAACTCTATGAACAAAAAGTTTAGGGGATTCCATCAGTTGTTCACATAATGTGTATAAACAACGCAGACAATGTCAAAGTTGGTGAGGGTAAGTTCAGATGGATCAACTAACCTCTGTGTTGTGTCTTTTTAAGCCACGTAGATTTGTCCTGCTGCCTCCCCAACCTGTGCACTTTCCTTCTCTCCTGCCACCGATAGCTTCAATCTACAGATGATCTAGTATTGCTGGCCCTTTTTCATTCCCACCGTTTCTTTTTCTGGTTATCCTCCCAATTCCCCTCCTTCCGCCTTTTTTCCTATTCGAAATCAGGCTTTTTCGGAGCGAATGGTCTATGATCAACACATCGAAGATGGGAGTGATGGCCATAGGTTCCACCTTTTTTCTTGAGCGAGTGATCTATGGTCAAACATTGAACATGGGAGTGAGGGCCATAGGTTCGAGCGTAGTTAGGGCAAGCCAAAAAAAAATAACCTATTTATTGGCCATGTATATTTATTTCTTGAAATTACAATAATCCCTCGTAAATACATAAATTAATATATAAAGATATTCATCATCTCCAATTAACAACTACTCCTTAAGCAAGCTCATGCACTATTCTTATTATCTTTCATGAGTTTCATCAAATATTTAACATATTATTCATCAACTTTGGATATTGATCATCTCCAATTAACAACTACACATTTATCTTTCATGAGTGTCATCAAAGATTTAACATATTATTCATCAACTTTTGATATTCATCATCTCTAATTAACAACTACACATAAAGCAAGTTCATGCACTCCTATATCAATAAACATGCTTATTATATTTCATGAGTTTCATCAAATATTTAACATATTATTCATCAACTTTGGATTGGGAGAGGATGAATTCTAGTATATTACCAAGTGTATGTTTTTTTTTTCAATTGTAGTTTTTACTTTCACGATTAATTTGGTTGTAGTTTTTACTTCTGCAATTAATTTGGTCTAAGTTCTCTGGGTATTCATTAATGATCTATTTGGTGTTATGTGGGGATTTTACTTTTCAACAAATTTGAAGTATCTATGTTGCATTGGGATCTAGCAACCTTGTTGAAAAACCCTAGCAAACACCTTTGAAACCATCTACTAGCACTAGTTGAACTTGAGATTTCCCAAAAACTGAAAGGAACAAATAAGGTTTGCTTTGCCAATCCACTCATAACCTAATCCACTTTGGTGATGAATGGAAACCAACTATAAGATAAAAAACACCTTCCCTCATGCATAGTGTGCATAGAGGCTCTGCCCCTATAAAGGTTTGAACATGTGTTGTTTACATGGTAGTGCCCATAGTTGTACCATTTATACTTTACTCCTGTATCTTTGGGAGCACTAGATCACTTAGGCATCATTTTAGGATTTATTGATTTATGCAATAATTATTTTAGTCATTATGGACTTAGGTGGGAAATGCCATAGTGCTTTTTTTTCCAATAAGAAAAAAATATCATTTGTGTATTAATATTAATGCAAAGGTGTAATTTAGATCATCTAACATATATTAAATATGCTTCACATGTATGACATGGTATTATAATATGTGCAACATCTAATGTTCAGTAAATATCGAAATCTCCATAGGATTCAAACAATTTCATGAGAGTCGAGTACCGCTATGTTCCTAATGTACATTCAAACTATATAAACAACTTGATATCCACGTTAAAAATGAGTATCCAAAATTCAATAGATATGATCCTAATAATCAAAAGTGTAGATATGCATGAAAAGTTAAGTCTTCAACTTGGGTTCAATCATTATCATAAGAGTGTCACAATAATGGTGGAGAATTTCATAACTAAAAATGCAAATAACTAACATGAAAATTAGAATGGTTAAAATAATGGAATAAGAAATAAGACTATAACAATTCCATAGATGACTTTAATAAAAATTGCTATCATTGTTGTGTATTGCATGTGATAGAAGAGGCCATGGAAACAAATGAATTTATTTCCAATGAAGACACACAACATGATTTAGGGCATCAGGTACTTAAATAGTACATTAATTTATGAAATATTAATAAAATGAAATTTAGTTTCCCATCCTTGTTTTCCTAAACCTATTAATTTATATAGTTTATTATTCAAACTTGAAAAAAAATAATGCATGTCGTTGATTATTTTAGGTGGAAAATGTGTTTGCAACAAATACAAAGTTGAACCCTTTTACTGTAAAACAACCAAAATATGTACACAAGGGTGGACCCCATACTGTTAAAGCACATTGCATGAGAAAGTGGGTGGAAAAAGATATGACAATTCAGTCTGCAAATACAATAGAAATTCGTAGCAATGAACAAGAGGTTAGTCATGATGATAATACATGGAATGAATACTTTGATACAATTGTTATACTTTGTGGGTGTTATAAATAAGTTCAACTAGAAATTAATGGGCAATATAAGTACATTATATAGTCTAATCTATAACCTTGGAAAAAATAATGCATGTATCAATTATTTTAGGTTGGCAATGGAATCAGAACAAATGAGGAGCTTAATCATTTTGATGGACGAATACAAATACCAGCATATGGACGTGGCCTACGCCATACAATTAAATCACGCAAAAATAAATGGGTGGAGGAGGATATGACAATGGAGTTTGGAAATGGAATAGAAAATCAACACAATGAACAAGAGGTTCGTAATGATGATACTGCATGCATGGATGAATACTTTGAGACAATTGTTGTTTCTGGATGTTCCTAAGGCAGAAAATCTAAGAATATGAAATTGATGTGGCTTATTTTTAAAACGATGTGTCCAAATATAATATTTTTAATTTAATTATATATATGTATAATATTGTTTTGTTGAGTAATTTATTGCGTATATATTTGAAATGGATCCATGTTTTATACAGTAATTGCTATCTAACATTAAATAATGGTTGCATTTAATTATAGGTAAATTATGTTGATGATACACCTACTAATGATCAAGATCCAACTAGACCATTAAGAATTCAATGAGACGATCCAATTCATCCTTTAAACCATACTAGGAGAAGAAGAGAAGCATTGAAGAGAGCACTAACACGTGAAAATTTTGAGGAATTGATGAAATTAGCATACACTGATGACATGCCATCCACTACTCACAGTAGAGATGTTGGTGGAAATGTAATGCATGAAGAAGGATTGAACGAAATGCTCACAAGTTTCTTTGGGGATGGAAACAATGATGAGGGTGATGATCCTATGCATAATAATGATGATGCTGATATAGAGGGAAATTACCACCAACATAATTATGATGATATCAACATAAATGAATCAATTAAGCAAGCAACAATGACAGTGGTATTCAAATCGGGTGCAAGTAGAACATCCAAGCTTTCATGCACATTAATATTATTGGAAATCAATTCATTATTTGGTTGGTCAGACAAGAGCTTCACTACCTTACTAAAGTAATTTGAATTATTTTTCTAGTTTTGCACTATCAATTTGTGTCCTCAATTAGAATATAAGTACTAAATTCATTTAATTTAATTTTAGGTGGATTTTACATTATGGTATATAAACAACATTATAAATGACATTTCTAACACGTGCGTTTGAAAAAAAACTTACAGGGCTCTAAAGGATAAAATATTCCTTGAAGATAATGTGTTGCCATCAACTTGTAGAGAAGGGCGTCAATTGTTAGTCAAGTTGGGGATTGAATATAAGCATATTCATGCATGTAAAAATGATTGCATCTTATATAGAGATGAATATAAAGACAATGAAGAGTGCCATGTTTGCAAAGAGAAAATATATCGTACGGATGTACAAGGTTCTAGAGCTCCAAATAAGTTTTTACGACACATGCCAATTATTCCTAGACTACAACGGATGTTTCGTTGTAAATATCTTGCACAATTGATGGATTGGCATGCAAATAATAGGAGTAAAGATGGATTCATGCAAATTCCTATGGACTCCAAAGTAGTGAAACATATAGAGGAAAAATGGCTAAGAAAATTCAAAGATGAACCTCGTTGTTATGAAACCGGCTCACAAAAAGATAGAAAAGATAGATAAACGCCTTAGAAATAAGCCTCTTCAAGGGGGCAACCTCCTTTACATTACAGAAATGAATAATTCTTCGATGATACAAATGAAAAGACCTCCTTTCCATATATAGGAGTCTAAGGGGTCATAATACAATCAGAGTCGACATAACAATAATAATGTAACTACACAATAATAAAAAAAGTGGGCTTCTATAGGGCACACTAATAACAATATGGGGACTACATGGACACAACAATATAATAAGGGGGTTGCACTAATAACAATAAGGGGTTACACTAGTAGTATAGGGACCTAACATGCCCCTCTCCTTCAAAAAGTGTTGTCCTCAATGCTTGAGTAATTCTTGATGCTTTTGTATAAAATTATTGTCCTCCCATGTGGAATCTTTAGCAGGTAAGTTCTTCCACTTGATGATATACTTTGAAATTGATCGATTTCATAGTTTTCGGGTTCTTTTTTTTGTGACTGCTCCAGGTTCCAATATGATTTTTCCTTCCTCGTCAAGTTCTGGAAATATTGTTTGAACTAGGATCTTTTGCAACTTTTGAATGAGTGGCCACACTTCTTCTTCCTTCTTCCATTCATCCCTAGCTTCGTTTATCTAATTTGGTTGAATAATAGAAATATTTTGCTTCCCTTTTTTCTAGATGATTTCAAAGTCATAACCCAACATATTTGTGACCCATTTTTTCTGTTCTTCTAAAGACAATATTTGTCTTAAAAAATATTTAAGACTATCATGATCCATTTTTACCTTGAAGTGTCTTCCCATTAGGGAAGGTCACCATTTCTTAAGTGCATGTACTATTTCCAACATTTCCTTCTCATAAATATCTTTCTTGAGATGTAGCTGTAAAAATACCCAATCGCCTCCATCAAAATATCTTTCACTTCGATGTTGATCTGCGTGTTGCTTCATTTGATTATGCACCAAAGTGGCGTTATCCTTTAAAATTTGGAGAACTTGTTGTTGATGCTCGATGTGATCTTTCACTGCTTGAATATTTTTCTTATTGAAATGTCCTTCTATCTTGAGAGTTTGAGGAGTGGTAATTTCTTCCAATACATTACAAGATATGGTAGGATTCATTTCTTGATGCTCGATGTGATCTTTCACTTCCTGAACATTTTTATTCTTGATATATCCTTCTATCTTCATAGTTTGAGGAGTGGTAATTCTGGCCAATGCATTACAAGATATGGTCGGATTCGTTTCTTCTTTCTCGATGTGATCCTTCACTTCTTGAACCCTTTTGTTCTTGATATGTCCTTCGATCTTGAGAGTTTGATGAGTGGTAATTCTTGCCAATGCTTTACAAGTTATGGTCGGATTCATTTCTTGATGCTCGATGTGATCTTTCACTTCTTGAACTTTTTTCTTCTTGATATGTCCTTCTATCTTGAGAGTTTGAGGAGTGGTAATTATTGCCAATGCTTTACAATATATGGTCGGATTCATTTCTTCTTTCTTTGGGGCTAGTTCTTGGTGTATATCCTCTTCTTTTGATGTTTCTTGATCCTTTTCTTCCTCCTCTTCATAATCTATGTAAAATAATTTCTTCTCAGCACACTTATGACCTTTAGTGTATTTGATATCACAATTGTAACAAAGCCCTTTTTCTCTCTTTTCTTCCAATTGTTGTCGTGTAAACCTTATAGGTCGTGGAAGGCTAGGAGAAAAAACACTTCCATAATTATAGTCGTGAGTGGTGGGATTCTTTTTTTCCATAATTTCGCTTTCAATTTTTCTTGCCAACCTAAATGCCTTCTCCAATAATAGGTTCCCAAAGACAAACCTCGTGTTGAATGTTATCCTTTAAAGTCCCTATGAAGACATCAATCCTTTGCTTCTATGGAATATCATTTACCCTTATATTCAATTTTTTAAAGTCCTCAATGTGCTCTACCATTGAACCCTTTTGTTCGAGATATATCAATTGGCTAAAGAAGATGTTACTCTTTGTATCCTCATAATGTGCTATCATTTCTTCCGTGAAAATTGACCAGGTGACAAGTGCTTTACGAGAACAAAGCCCTTTATACCATAAAAATTGATTTGGTTCTAAATATAAAGATGCAATATGTAACTTTTGTAATAGTTGAATCTCATGTAGATCAAAATATTGCTCCATCTGTAGTATCCAATTTACCAGATCCTTGCCATCAAATTTCCTCATATTGCCTTTTCTTGATTTTAGGAACTTGATCTTGAAACAATTGTAACTTGGTAATTTTAGATCTCCAAGTTCTAAAATTGCATCCTGCAGTACCCCTCTGAGTAGTATTTCTAACCCCGCAAATCTAATCAATATTGGATTCTCCAAGAAAGAGTTATGCCAAATCTCCCACGGTGACCTGATTATAGAATAGTTCAGTAGAGCGAACTTGTACGATGTGCCACGTGTCACTGTTTCAACCTTAGTTCCTGAAACTGATGCACAGAAAACTACAGGCTATCCTCCTTCTGTAACTTCTTAAAAAAATTCAATCTGATACTTAGAGTGAAATTTATAACGATTTTCCCAAGGTGAATTGTTTGGAATGTAATTTAGGGGTCTGCAAAAACCCTAACTTCGTCATGTTATATCTCCGAATATATAGCGAGACAGGATCTAGAATTTGGAGCCGAGATTCAGAACTATTTCTTTGCAAATGGGCTTTTTGTTTTTCTTCTGAAAATTTGTAGCGAAATCGTTATAGTGAAACTTCCATGATGACCTATTTTAGATGCAATTCTGGAGCTTGCAAAAACCCTAAATTCCTCAAATCATATCTCTGCAAATATAGCGAAACAAAATCTGAAATTTGGACCAAAGGTTCAGCGCGATTTCGTCTCAAATGGGGTTTTTTTTTAGCTTCTGAAATGTCGCAGAAAAACATTATAACGAAAATTCCACGATGACCTGTTTGGAGTAGCGGAACCTTAGAATCCAAAGCTCTGATACCAAATGTTATGAAACCAGCTCACAAAAAGATAGAAAAGATAGATAAACGCCTTAGAAATAAGCCTCTTTGAGGGGGCAACCTCCTTTACATTACACAAATGAATAATTCTTGGATGATACAAATGAAAAGACCTCCTTTCTATATATAGGAGTCTAAGGGGTCATAATACAATCAGAGCCAACATAACAATAATAATGTAAATACACAATAATAACAATAGTGGGCTTCTATGGGGCACACTAATAACAATATGAGGACTACACGGACACAAAAATATAATAAGGGGGTTGCACTAATAACAATAAGGGGTTACACTAGTAATATAGGGACCTAACACTCACATTATTAGGTTAGGACTTGCAATGGATGGGGTGTGCCCTTTCTCTTTCCTAAGCTCAAATTATAGTGTTTGGCCAGTTGGACTGATAGTATACAATATTCCCCCATGGATGAGTGTTAAAAATGAACACCTTATGCTAACTCTCATCGTCCAAGGAGAAGATCAAGTGAAAAAAATGGATGTTTACATTGCACCTTTTATTGATGAGATGCAATTGTTATGGAAAGGCATAAGAATGTATGACATATCACATCCTCCATCAAATAGGTCCTTCATGTTTTATGGCATACTATGTTGGACAATTCATGATTTCCCAGGACTTGGTTTTTGTTTTGGTAAGAGATCAAATAATTTGCATACTCGTAGTACATCATAATTTATTTTCAATTCAAGTTGTATATAAGTATTACATTATTATTGTTTTCTTATGTAAGCTAGTTATTGATTATAGGGCAATAGATGCAAACATAATAGAATATGATATCAACATGTGCAGAGGATGTGAAAAAAAGGTAAAGTTTGAATTATTACAAAATGTTTCTTGAATACACTAATCACATTGTTAACTATTTAACTATGCACAATCATATTTATTTTCACTCAAGTAATGGCTTGTCACGGGTGAGGAAGTATCCTGCAATGTGGGCATACAGTCATCATTATCGTGTAGAAAGAGGAGATTCAAAAAGACAATCCTTCGATTGTGGGGTCATGGTTGATTTCAAGCAATCAAGTCGAGCAAGTTCAAAAGATATAAATGTTATTGAAGGGAATCTTCAATACATTGGAAAAATACAAGAAATTATTGAGTTAGTTTATTGCTCTTTCAAATGTAGTATATTTAAATGTAAATGGTATGAAGCATTTAACAGGACACGAAGACATGATATCCATAGCAAATTGTTTTCTATAGATTCATCAAAATACCTACCACAGGATAAGGAGCCTTATGTTCTACCAATTCATTGTGAGCATGTACTTTTTCACTAAAACAATATAATAAATATAAGAAATAATGGTCTTATGTAATTTTTTAATTCATTTTTTTATTGTGGATATATACATTCTCATTGATAATAAAATTTGATACCAGTGGAGATCTAATATATTTATCTTCTTCACATGTAGGTTTTTTCTGTGAAGATATTTTGGATCCAAAATGGATATTTGTCATTCATTATGATCCAAGATTAAGGCATATATTCAAAGATGCCTCAATCAATACAAAGAAAAGTAATGATGACCAACCAAATATAGTTCAAGAATCGAGGAACATAGAACAAATTGGCATCAATGATGATGTTCAAGATGATGATGTTCAACCAGAAGACTGTGAGCTAGATGATGGTGACAACATTCCTTTAGTAGTATGGAGAAGTGGGGCTAGAGGTATATTTTCATAAAATGATAAATTAGATGAGGCAATTCACCATGACAACCAACAATTTCCAAAGGCAAATGATCTTATAGAAGAAGGCAATATTGATGGTATACAAAATGAAGATCAAATTAATAGATCTGGTAACATTGATATTTTTGATCTAGAAACAAATTTTATTGATACATAATATGACTAAGTTGAAGATGAGGATGATCACAATATGACTTTAGCAAAATGGTTTAGGAAGAGTAATATTAATTGCCTGCAAGAACATATGAACATTGACAAGGATGCATTGGAAGACATAGATGCACATGATAACATAAATGAAGACTTCTAGATAATTTACAGGGTATGTAATTCATATTTAAATAAGGACAATTATTATGTCCCATTTTGAAATGATTCATTGTTATTTGGTTGTAATAGCAATTTAATTACCATGTTTAGAACTCATAATTTAAATTGGTGTTTTGAATATTCTTATAGGTATACTCATTACCTGATGCAATTAGTGTCATTAAAATGCATGTTAGTTAATATGGTTTTTTGGTTGGAAATAACAAGCTCAATTAGTTAGATAAGAGTTACTATGGTTAGTTTCATCTATTAGTTGAAAATGGTTAGAAGTGATATGAAGTTATGACCGAGATAAAATGAAAATAATTTATGTGTGTATAAATTGTCACATATTGTGCATATACACAAATGTAACCTAACACACAAATATAACTTGTTAAGTTGAATTTATGGAATTAATTAACACAAATATATTAAACTACACTACAATAAAAATTCGAATCATTAAGGATCTTTGGATAGGTAATGAAGGTGAAATCAAATTGTCTAATGAGTTTATTCATTTTTGTAATCAATAATAACTTTCCCACATGCAGGTAATATTTTCCCCATATAGGGAATCCTTGATGGCATAGGGTCCCTATCATTGTATTCTTGTCGTCGTTATCATCATTTAATCATCATCCTCATTGTTATTGTCATCATCATCATATTCACCATCACCACCACTATCATAGGTCATTTTTTGATGAGGATTATCATCATGTCTTCCTTGGTTTCTAATATAATATATATATATATATATATATGAATATGATGATGATGATGATGATGATGAGAAAAAAAATCATTGGTCATAAAAGGTTACCATACATAGACTATCTTTAATGGTAGATCAAATTATTTTTTTGCACACTTCCAAAACATATGGTTTCTATTCCAAGGTAGATCTTGAACACATTGATGAAGCCAACTTTGTCTTGGATGTATCATCCAAGCATTCTGTATATTTACAAGTTCACCTCTCATTTTCATTGTTTTTTAAAATGTTAAAGATTTTCACACATTATATACTAAATAGTTAATGGACAATACAAATAGTTTCCATCGCTGATATTATTCTAATATTCTTTTTGTAACTGAACACAATTATTAATTTTGTCTTGAGATTTAAACTTGTAGCACAAAGAACATAGTTGTGAATCATTTAATGGCTATAGCAATTCACAACTACTAACAATTGTTTTTGCTTTCTCCTTAAGTTTTGCAACCCAATTTGACTTAAACATGCTTAATAGTGAAAAAACCATTTTTCAATACTTTAGGTTTTACAAAATTCCTATAAACAACTATCTCTACTTGGTAATCTAAAAAATATCAACAAATTCAAAATTTCATATATTGGTCAGAAGAGGCCATCATCAAGTTCGGTGAGGTTTAATTTACTGGCTCCCCCGCACAGGCTCGACCTAGCCGCCCCCTTCCCATGTGCTGCCTCCTACGGCCTCCCCGCTTGGTAGCCTCCTGCTGCTGGGCCTTCTCAACCTCGATCTCGGCCCTCTCACCGTAGGCCGCCTCCAGCTTCATTCTCCCTCTCGGCTGCTCTTCTGCTAAGTGGAGTGTCCTCTCTTGCTGAGCGCTCATGCTAGGGTTTGCCCAGGCTCTAGCTCTGCTACGCCCAACCATGTCGTCCTTTGGGGGTCTGGATCCCTTGGACCCTCCCCTGCCCCCTCCCCCGGAGGTCATTACTTTCAAAACTATGATAGCCTCGTGTAGCAAGCGCCCGCCCTCAGCCAGTCAACAGAAGTTCATCAAGAATATGGAAACCATTCCCTCGGTAGCCCTTCTTGAAGAAGAAACCTGCAAAGTTGCTTTGAATCTTGCAGAGAGAGGTCTCATAGGCCAGTTCACGGGCCTCTAGCCCTCTCCTAAGTTGGTTGAGGATTGGACTCAAAGGAACTAGATGCCGTTAACTAAAGAAGGAATAAAAAGCTACTTCGTAGGCAAAGGTCATTTTGTCTTTGTCTTCGAAAGTGCAGAGGATAGAAGCTTAATCTTCATAAACGGACCTTATTTTATGGGCCCGCAAGGTCTATATCTCAACAAATGGTCGCCAGACTTCGACCTAGCTCAGGATGTCCCATTTTCTGTTCCGGTGTGGGTGCGGCTTCCCATCTTCCTCTCTACTACTAGAATCAAAAGTCTCTTCAGATCATCGACAACGACTTAGGAAAATACATAGATCAAGCCGCAAGAAAAGACCAATACTCATGTGCCCGTATTTGTGTCGAAGTAGATCTGGAGAGGGTTTTCCGGAAGCCATTAAACTTACAGTCTCAGGATGGACGCATGTCCAAGAGATGGACTATGAACAACTCCCTTTCAAATGTAGACACTGCCATGGCTACGGGCATTTTGCCAAACATTGCAAGAAAAAGGCGGAAGAACAAACAGACAAACAAAATGGCGAGAAATGGACTCTAATACAAAAAACCACCAACCACAAAAAAGGCAACGGGAAAGGCACTCCGAAAGAGGCACCAAGCAGCTCCAACCCCACCCAAGAAAAGAACACAAATGGTAAAGAAAACAGTTAGAGCAAGTCAGCTACAATAGTCTTGGAAAATTTGGATCAGACTGTTCCTCCTATCACTAACAAAGAAGATGGGGAAACGGCTCATCTGGAAGACTCCCAAGGAAGCCCTTCCAATCCCTCATATGCAGATGTCACAAGGAAAAAACCCACTGATAACTCCGACTCCTCGGAGGATGAAATCTACGAGCAGCCCACAAGAAAAGTTGGCAGGAAATCTCACATAGAAGTAATGGAAGAGGAGGCAGAATGGCTCAAAACCCAAGGAAGCTAGCCCACAATAGAGATGTCTATTGGGAGAAACTCCAAGATCAGGCCCCCTAAGGGAGGCTCCCACCCCACCCCTGGTAAATAATGCTCCTCGTCTCTTGGAACTGTAGAGGTCTGGGTAACCCCTCGAAAGCAGAAGCGGTCAAGGATATTCTCAAAATAGAACCCTTAGACATTCTTATGCTCCAAGAGACTAAGATAGAGGGGAAAGCCCTTCTAGACATCAGCAAGAAGAAATGGAAGAAAAGTATAGGAATAGCAGTCAGCTCAAGAGGCTCATCCAGAGAGTTGGAAACTCTTTGGATAGAAGATCTCTTCCAGCTGAACAAATCCCACGAGACCTAGCACTGGATCTACATGGAATTAACGCATTGTACAAGTAAGTTGACCATCTCCCTCTTCAATCTTTATGTACATGTTCTGTACTCTGAAAAGAGAGACTGTTGGAATTCCCTCTTCGATTTCCTAGAGCAACATTCCCCAAGCAACATCATCCTTGCTGGGGATTTAAACATTGTTTTAAAATCCAAAGAAAAAGGGGAGCAACCAGAAACAAAGATCCCATGCTTCCCTTGGTTGAAGACCTCATACATTAGTGGGATCTTCTTGATTTCATACCGGCCAAAGGGCTCTACACTTGGTCCAACAACAGAGTGGGAGAGGATCATATTTCTGCCCGTTTGGACTGATTTCTAGTCCAAGGCGTCCTGATGATGAACAAGAAGATAATCACCACCAAAATTCTACCCAAATTGACCTCAGATCACAAACTAGTTCAGCTCATTTTGGAATATGAAGAATACCTGGGTCCAATCCCCTTTCGATTCAGCCCTCCCTGGACCAAAAGGGAGCGTTTCATAGATATAGTGAAAACAGCATGGGCCAAATCCTTCTCAAGATCCTCTAGTTATGTGTGGGAACAAAAGCTCAAAGCCACAAAGCAAGCCCTGAAGGAATGGATAAGGAAACCTGCCCCAAATTCAACCAGCCAAAGAAAAGAAATAGTGCAGTCATTAGAGGCACTGCAAGTCAAAATGGAAAGCAAAGATATCAGTCCAACGCTGCTTGACAAAAAAGTAAAAATTCAATGTTCATCATTTCGATCTTTCCGAATGGAGGAAGAGTATTGGAGAATCAAATCTCGAAGTTTGTGGCTGAAGGTTGGTGACCGGAACACCTCCTTCTTCCACCACCAATATCGAGCAAGACTCTCCAGGAATAATATCTCTGAAATAACAACAGCAGAGGGGCAGATCTGTAAAGGGTTCAACCAGATAAAAGAGGTAGCTGAAAGTCATTGCAGACATCTCTACACCACAGGTAATCAAGGGAATGAGGAGGAAACTGTTGATATCCTCTCCAACATTCCTCTCCTGGTTAGCCCTGAAGACAATTCCACACTCAGTAATTCTATCACTGAAGAAGAAATCATTAAAGTTATCTAGTCTATGGACTCGGATAAGGCCCCAGGGCTCGATGGATTCACCATACATTTCTACAAGACTTGCTGGGACATCATTAAAGCGGATCTATTAAAGATGATAAGAGGATTCATGTAAAAATCCAAGGTAGGAGGAGGAACTAATTGCACCTACCTCACCCTTATTCCTAAAGAAACCAACCCAGAAACCTTCGCTAGATTCAGGCCTATATCGCTTTGTAATGCCTCCTGCAAAATTCTGGCAAAGATTCTAGCAAATAGGATCAAGCCCCTGCTAAACAAGCTGATCTCTAGCAATCAAGGTGGCTTCGTAGAAGGCAGGCACATCCTGGATAATGTCATTCAAGTTCAGGAGATAATTCACTCAAGCAATTAGCGAAAAGAAAAAGGAATGCTGATAAAACTTGACATGGCCAATGCTTTTGACCGAGTCAGTAGCTCCTTCCTTTACAAAGTCCTCCATTCCTATGGCTTCTCCACCCATTTTTTCAATCTCATCAGAGCCTATACTGACAACCCCTAGATTTCCCCTCTTGTCAACAGTCGCCCTACTCCTTTTTTTCAAGCCCAAAGAGGCCTCAGGTAGGGATGCCCGCTCTCTCCCTTCCTGTATATCCTTATGGCAGATTCCCTTAGTAGAAAGCTATCAGCCGAAAAAGATTTAGGCTCCCTTCCAAGACTCAAACCTTCCAATAGCTCTCCATCCTAGAACCACGCTCTTTTTGTGGATGACTCTCTCCTCCTTGGAGGTGCCTCTGTTAGAATTACCAAAGCCTTTGATGTTGTCCTTAAATGTTACTGCAGGGTTTCGGGAGCTTCAATCAACAAAAGAAAAAGTGAAGTCTATGGCTAGAACATTGGGCAGCAAGAGCTCACAAGCGTCTCTAAGCTTCTTGGCTTCAACAGCCATGCCCATTGGGAGAAGATAAAATACCTCGGCCTTCCATTACAAATGGTTTCAATAAGAGGTCGTTGTGGTCCGAAATTATCAGCAAAATTAAATTAAAAATTACAGCCTGGGGAGGATACTGGCTCACAAAAGGAGGCAAGTTCATCCTGATCAAGTCTGTGTTATCTGCACTCCCAATTTACCAAGCAGCCTTCCAATTTGCCCCAAAAAGTGTGACGGATCAAATCTCCAAAATTCCCTGTGACTTCCTCTGGCAGGGGGAAGGGAAACCAACATAAAATTCACTTAGTGAAATGGGACCTGGTCAAACGTTCTATCCCTGAGGGAGGTCTGCAAATCCGCGACCCTGCTCTTGTCAATCTGGCGATGGGGGGCAAAATCTTGTGGAACCTTTTCAAAGACCCCAAGCATCCTGTCAGTGAAACGCTGAAATCGAAGTACGCCCATAAGGTGCCGCTCAGAAATCTGCAGGCAAGTCAAACAATCAACAACACACAGGTTTGGAAACTTTGCTGCAAAAGTCTGAATTTCTTCAAAGGTAAGGCGTACAAGATTCCAGATAACGGCAAACAAACAAACCTGTGGTATGATCGAATAATGGACCGAAACCCTCTCTCGGAAGTTGAAGAAATCGCAGAATTAAAAAATTGGTTGGAACGCGCAGGGATCAATAGCGTTCACGATTTATCCAAATGGGATTGCCATGATGATTGGCAAGGATGGGATTTTTTTGGAGTCCCTGATCGTTTAAACCAACAGAAGCTCACTCTCGAAGAATTGCTGGAAGAAGCCGCCCCAATGAACAAAAAAATGAAGGACAACTGGGGATGGGGGCAATCCGGAAGCTACACAACAGCAACAGCATATAACGCCCTCCATCCCATTAGGAACAACATAAAACTCTGGATTTTTGGAAGAAAGTATGGGAACCGCTTCCTCTCCCTAAATTAAATTTCTTCTTTTGGACGCTGGTACACAACAAGCTGTTAACCGGAGACAATCTGATGAAAAAAAGCATAGCTGGGCCACATAGATGTGAGTTGTGCAGACGCAGTTTAGAAACAGCCAAGCACCTCTTCATGGAATGCAAGTTCACTAAAGAAGTGTGGGGACTCATACTCCACGAGCTACAAATCATAGTTCCCCCATTTAACTCGGTTGCTGATCTTTTTGACTTATGGAATCAATGTTATCCCAATAAAATCCCCAGCAAATCCTTTTGGAGAAAAGTCTGGAATGTTATCCCCAAATTTGTGTGCTGGCAGATTTGGTTGACCCGGAATGATCCGATATTCAACGAAAAGGAGCAAGCTCCCTTCTCGGCAGCGGTAAAGGCCAAATCCGTTCTCCTGGAAGTAGCCCAACAACAATATTTTTCAGATGATTCTTTGCTTCTCCCTAAAGAAGAGAGGTGGTTGGGTCCCCTTTTCCCCCATCCTCGGAAGCAGCTAATAGCTCCTCATGCAGTGAATCTGGAATGGCGCAAAAGAGATTCTGAAGCTACCATTCAAGAATGGTGGCGAAAACAAAAAATAACCACGATATTCTTCGATGGAGCCTCTAAAGGCAATCCTAGGGCAGCAGGAGCTGGTGGGGTCATCTATGCCCCGGACGGATCAAGAAGGGACATCTTTTGTTGGGGCATCGGGCAGAAAACCAACAATCAAGAAGAGATCTTAGGCCTCCTCAAAGCTTGTCAAATAGCCAGAGACAGAGGAGACAAAAAATTCCAAGCTTTTGGAGACTCAGAGATCTTAATAAAAAAATTAAACATGGAAAAATTGTTCACCAATGCAAGCCTCAACAAAACTCTGAATAGATTAAAGAGAGTCCTGCTTGACTTCGACTCCTACAAATTCCTCCATATCCTCAGAAACTTGAACAATGAAGCAAATCTGATGGCGAACAAAGGTTGCACTCTTAGGAAAGGACAACTTCTCATAAATGACAAAAGCTCATTCCAACCCTGTAACCCATGAGGAAGATGCATCTTGTAACAACACAAGAAACATAATCAGAAGCAATGTAATGATGGTTTCCATGGTGTAAGTCCATTATTTTCTCCAAATAAATAAAAACACACCTGTTTCAGTTAAAAAAGAAAAGAAAGAAGAGGCCATCATCAAAGTGAATCAAATAACAAGAATGATATATGTCTACTAAAACCTATAATAACATTGTTTCCCAAATAGCAACTAAAAACTTCTATAGACAATTGTTGAACGTTTGCGACCAATTATAAATATTCAACAAGAAGTTGTTTTCTAATGAGGATTATTGCCATATCTTCCTTGGCTTTACGAGGAAAAAGAAATAAAATTTCATTGGTTATCAAAGGTAAACCAAATTAATTATTTGCATACTTCCAAAACCTAGGGTTTCTTATCCAATGTAGACCCTAAGCACATCAATGAAACCAACTTTGTTTTGACGTATCATCCAAACATTATTTACAATTACACACTCACCTCTAATCCATTTTTTCTAAAAATGTTGAAGATTTTCACACATGATATTCAGAATAGTTGGACAATACAAATAGTTGCCATCACTATTCTTCCATTTATATGCTTTTTGCAACTTATTTGAAAGCTCAATTTTGTCCCAACAATTAGACTTGTAGTACAAAGAACATGGTTAATACATATGATTTGACTGAAAACTTGTTACTGCCAAAATTTAACAAAAAAAATATTACTGCATTAAAAATAAAAACAAAACAAAAACAAAAACTTCCCAAATTAAAAAATAAAAATAAAAAACAAAATAAAATTATCAACTTTTTTTAAACCAAAATTTAATGATTTTTTTAGTGCTAATACTAACATCACCATTACAACAAGATATTTTTCTAGTGCTAATAGTGCCATTACAACAAGATATAAGAGGGATATAATGCAAAAGGTTTAATAATATGTATGTAGAAGATGGCCTTCAAACTGGTGAATTCATGAAAATTAATGGGACTACAGTCAAAATGATTGTATGTTATTTACTTTTTTACATAGATTGTCAAAATAATTGCATAAATCATTTTTTTTAAACCAAAATTTAACAAAAACTTTTTTAGTGCTAACATTAGAACCACCATTACAACAAGATATCTTTCTAGTGTTGACAACACCATTATAGTAAGATATCTCAAGAGGGACGGAAAATGTAAAAAGTATGATAGTAATACGTATCCAGAAGATGGTATTGAAACTAGTAATTGTTCACGAATCCATAAGACTATAAGGTCATTCTCATTATCATAATCATCACCACCATCATCGTCATCGTTATTTCCATCATTACATTATCATCATAATCACCATTCATGCCATCATCATCAGCTCGATCATCATCATCATCATCATCATTATGGAAATTGTTTGCAATTGTTCATAATTATAGGTGTCGTAAGAAATATCATCAACCCAAAAATGTTATCAGTGCTAGAAAAGGGTTGTTTAGGACACATATGATATATGCAAGAGAAATAACAACTCTCTTTTTGAGAGATGATCTATGATGATCATCATCACCCCCGTTATCATCGTCATTATCATTTTTATCATCCCCATTGTCATCATTAATCGTTATTGTCATCGTCATCATGGACATCATCATCATTCATGTCATTATTGTTGTTGATGATGACCTAGACGAAAATGGTGATAATGATGATGATGACAAGGATGACAACACCAAAGATAATGCTTATGATTATGACAATGACAACATTTAAAAATTGGGAAGATTCGCCAAGGTCATTAGCATTGTCATCATCATAATCATTGCCATCATCATCATTGTCATTGTAACCACCATCGTCTTTATCATCATAATCACAATCCATGTCATCGCCATCATCTTCATTTTCATCATTGTCATAACTATTTACATTGTAATTGTTCATAGTTGTCAATGCCATAAGGAATATCATCAATGCAGAAAATATGATGAGTGTTGGAAAAGGAATGCAAAAGCGAACACAAAAATGGGGGCAAAAATAGAAGTAAAATTGGATGCAACATAAGTAGATGCAAAACAACATGCAAAATTTGACATAAAAGTGGATGCAATTGTCAATTCAAACTTGGATGCAAACATGAATGCAAAAGTGGAAGCAAACATGGGTCCAATGGTAGGTGTAAAACTAGGAACAAATTGTGGTGAAACAAATGTGGATGCAACAACGGACGCAGAAAAGGACACAAACTTAGATGCAAAAAAGAGACAAACATGGATGCCAAATTAGATGCAAAAATGGATGTAAACATGGACATAAACATGGGTACAACAGTGGACACAATATTAGATGCAAAAATGGATGCGACAAAAGTGGATGCAATAGGGGATTCAAAAACATACACAATTTTCTATGCAAACTTGAACACAAAAGAGGGTGAAAATGTGGATGCAAAAGTGGAAGAAAATGTGGTTGCAATGATAGGCGCAAGATATGACGCAACAGAAGTGGATGTAACAACAGACAAAAAAATATGCAAAATAAGATACAAAAAGGGATGTAAAAGTGGAAGCAAACATTGATGCAACAGGCAAAACAAAATTGGATGCAAAAAATGGATACAATGGAAGTAGATGCAAAAGTAGATACAAAACGAGACGCAAAACCCAATGCATAAACTTGACACAAAAGTGGATGCAAAAAGAGATGCAATATTTGATGCAAAAGAGGATGTGAACATGGATGCAAAATTGGAAGAAAACGTGGGTACAACAGTAAGTGCAAAACATGGTGCAAATTGTGGCACAACAAAAGTGGATGTAATGATAGATGCAAAAAAAGAATCAAACTATGATGCAAATGAAGATGTATGGAGGGATGTAAAAAGTGGACTTTAAAATGGGTGCAATAGTGGATGCAAAATTGTATGCAAAAGTGGATGCAATAGAAGTCGATGCAAAACGAGACACAAAACCCGATGCAAATCCTGATCCAAAAGTGGATACAAAAAGGGATGCAAAAATAGATGTAAAAGTTAATGAAAACCTAGACACAAATGAGGATTCAAACGTGGATGCAAAATTATAATCAAAAGTGGGTGCAAAAGGAAGTGCCAAACTAGGTGCAAATTGTGGCACAAAAATATTAGATGTACTAGTGGGCACAATAATAGATGCAAAAGAGGATGTAAATATGGATGAAAAACAAGATGGAAAAGTGGATGCAACAAAAGTAGATGCAAAATTATATGCAAAACTAGACACAAACCTCGATGTAAAACTTGGCACAAAGGGGATGCAAAAATGGATGCAAAAAATGATTTAAAATAGGATGCAAAAGTTGAAGCAAGTGTAGGCACAAAAAGTGGATGCAAATGAGGATGCAAAAGTATGTCAAACAAAATTAGGTGCAAAACTTGGAACAAAATCTGGTGCAAAGGATGACACAAAACTTGGCATAAAATTTGGTGCAAAACCCGATGCAAAACGTATTGCAATACCTGGTGCTAAACTTAGTGTAAGACTTGGTGCAAAACTCAATGCAAATTTTGTGTCAAGTTTTTCACCATATTTTATAAATGAACGCAAATAGCACCAAAAATGGGCTCTAGATGCAAAAAGAGAAGTAAAAAGGGACGCTAATCACAGGGTTTTGTTGTAGTGTAAGGTGGACTCAAGCCAATACATGGATTCAAATGAGGGGGTATATTGAGACAATCTTAAAAGAGAAATGCCCGCTCCTGGTGGCCGACATACAACAATGAGACAACTTTAAAACTAAAGTTGGAGTAGTGGCGGAGAGGAGGAAAAGGAGGGAAACATATGCATAGGGTTGTAAATGAACATAATCCTTAGTAATAATATTCTAGCAGAAATATGGAAGAGAAAGGAAGGTGAAATGGCAGAAATAGTTAGTCACTAATTAAGGTTTCAGACTACATATTAATATGGGTATCATTCTCTACTTAACAACGAAAGTAAATTTGAGCCACTACAGGTACCAAATGGTAATGAATAACAGAGGTAAATATGTGATATGCACAGGTACTCTTTACTATTGAGAAGCTAAGATAAATCCATGAATCAACAAGAAACCAACAACTCCATTAACACTATTTTAGGGAAAGAAATACACAAATGGAATGAAATTACCAAGAAAACATGTTGCAAATCGATTATACTTGGAATCAACAAGGAGTTTCATTAATCCAAAGGGTCCAAAAAAATAGTCCATACATTAATCCCAACATCTATTTAGTCCCCTCCATGAATACAACAAGTAGAACAAATGGTATCTTAGAACTCAGACCTAGTGGTGAGAAATTCAGGAACCAGCCAACCTGCCCAACCAACCAACGAACCCCTATTTTACAGTGTTGTGTCCCCTTATTTATAAGAGGAGGGGGAGCATCTATCAAACATGATTCAAGACAACATATCCATGGGCTGGTCTCAGCTGTCAGATCAGCTAGCTGTCTTGGAAAAAGTGAAGTTCTATTTCCCAAATTGTGATTACAATAGGGATCACCTGCATTTCCTGGAATCTTACAAAAATTAAATAACATAGAAGGAAGTTGGAAAGAGGAAGGAGAAGGTGTCCCTCTACTGTTCTTGTGGAGGCCTTTGGTCAAGCCATGTCCCTGTCGTGATGCATTTCTCTATTGTTGAAGCTATTCATTGTCTATTCTCCTTTAAATGCTTTCGGTGTTGACTTTAGAGGAGTATTGCAGACCAATCCTTCCTTGAATGCACCCATACTTGTTTTGAATGCACTGTCCCCCATGATTTACTACTAAAGCTTCTTTAGGGGTTGGTTATGTTGTTTCAGCCTTAAACCTCCTGTTGAACGTAATTGGCACCCTGATCTGCCTGGGGATATGTATTACAGTGTAGCAAAGTAGTCTTTTGGGTGCGGAATTTTTGTGCAGAAACACACGAAACAGGCTTTCATCCCCTTTGTACTTCTTCCTTCATGTGATCGGGGGCTTGACCGAGCGCTTAGCCCTCAGGCGCTAAGGCCTATGGAAACTTGTCTGGGGACCTTTTTCCTTTATAACTCTAGGTGCCTTCATTAACTCTTTATACCACATTAGTCGATATCCCAGACTCGAAACCCTTATATAATACACCTCAATAAATTATCGCATTCGAGGGGCCTTTTACTTATCGCAATTGCAGCCGAGGAGGATATCAGTGAAGAAATGCATTTTTACTTTGTGCGGTCGCCAATCACTGATCCCCGAGGTGATGTTACTAACACATGTCACCCTGTGAGTGGTGACACGTGTTGTCTGGAAATGGCCCCATAAGACCCCTGAAAATGCCGAAACTGAATGACACATGTCACCTATACTGCCATATCATTGATGACGTCAGCTGCCATGTTAGCTCTAAGGATCAACCATATGCCACCACATGGCCCCTAGTGTTATAGAAATTTTTGGGCACTTCAACCCCAATCATAAATGTCCATAAATTGAGGGCTCCTAAGTCCCTAAAAGTGTTGCTTCACTGCCTAAAGGAACAAGGTCATGTGATTACATCATCTCCCAGAAGTTCTCCACAGAAAACTGCTCATAAATGGTCAAAACTGGACCATACTGAAAACCCAGTGTAGAGGGTGCGATGCATATCACCTTCCCAGTGTACAAGGTGAAATGCATACTGAATGGCTCCTTTGTAGGGTGCGATGGTTTGGAATGGACAAATGGCAGGGACAAAATGCGAGGTGGAAGATCATGGAATCTTCCAGAAGCTTCCCCTCTAACACTTGCCTCTCTCTTTTCGACCAGGGATGAGTAAGAGATCACCATTCTCCAAGTGGAAGCAAGAACAATCAGAGAGAGGACACTAATCAAGACCCCAGAAGATGACTCACCTCCCTATAATCATCTATATATGGATCCCTCATTACAGAGATCCAGAGGCTGGAATTTTGTATCTTATAGAGAAGTGTTGTTGGTTTTCTGGTGTACATTCATAGTGTTGGGTGATCTAAGCTTTGCTTGAGGTGAAGAAGGGCTTTCTAGCTGGAGGATGATGCTAGGTCAGAACATATGGTTGTAATCCTCTTGCTACTTTTTCATCTTAATAAAGCATTCAAGTTTTCCTCCATATCTTGTATGTTTACTTATATATGCATTTGTATGGTTAACACACATATGGTCCTGTGTTATTTATGAATATAGATCTTTGTTCTTTGATAGTAGTATGTTGTTGTGATTCCACAGGTGCTATTTGAAGCTAGGCAGATGAAGAAGAAGCGGCAAAGCTCTATCAGGAAGGAGAGGAAATCAAGCGCAAGACTAAGGTTGGTCTCCTTGGTTCCCCTCTTGTCTATTTTCATAAAGGAAAACGAAAGTAGACTTTGCTCGTTTGTTTCTAAGATAGCTACCAGTCTTAGTGGGGATAGCAGCATCCGAGTGGACACTATTCCCAGTAACAAAATGGCGACTCCACTGGGGAGCGACTAGATTGTTTGTTAGCCTGTCTATCTTTGTTTCTTTTATAAACTTACAGACGGAGCCTGAAGCCAAGCCAGCTAGCCTTCGAACTGCATTTGTTATACAAATGCAAAGTAGATCAATGCTGCTTCAGTCTATCTCCGGGTTTTGTTTATGAATTAAACAATCGATCTACAAACAGTCTAATTTCCCTAAGTGGTGGCTCTAGTAACCTCCTTAGATCACCCCTGTGTTTTACATATACTGAACATCACTTACTCAGCCTAAATCCCTGAATTGAATTGCAAATTGTGAGTAAAACTCATTCAAAGTCTCGCACTGGTACCATCGCACCCTGCCTTCAAGGCAGGCTATATGCATCGCACTTCCCGAGTGCAGTAGGTGCACTGCATACTGAATTCACAATGTGACAGGTGCGATGGTCAGGGAAGGTTAAATTTACCTTCAGACTTTGGTTTTTTCCTCACTGTTTACAGTCCTATTTAGGAGTTTTGTTGTTTGTGGTCAGTATACCTCTGTGAAAACCCCCTTCTCTTACATTATTCTGCCTCCATAGTGCAAAGAACTGTAAGTGTTTTTATGTATTGTGCGCCATTTTCAGTTCTCTTTTGCAAAAAGGTAGCATAGTCGAACTGTCATTTCTTGATTTGAAAGTGTCGTAGCTATCGTTTTCAGTTTTAGAAGAAAATCTCATTGTTCTTGATAGTCGATTATACAGTTACTATTGCATATGATCTGAATTAATAGTTTTTAAAGTGTCGAAAATAAATTTTCATTTCGAAATCGCAAAGTGTCTCTCTTACCTTCACTTCATTTTGAAAAGAAATTTGTTGGGTATTGTCACTTTGAAAGTAATTCAGATTTGCACATAGCTTTCTTATCATCATTCATACATTAAGAAGGCTGAAAAAAAATACATGCATGTGCATTTGCATTTTGACTGCTTGGTTTGATTTAGGACAGTGCATTTAGCGTGTGCTCTGTGCTCTTTGCTGAAATATTCTTTCTTTCCTTAGTAGCTAGGATTTTCATTGTCAAAATAAGATTAAACATTTGTTTATCATCTTAGACTGCATTTTAGGAATTGTATGCACATCACGCGGTGAACCTGAAAGGCAAATTTTTAAGCAAGATCAACTTAAAATAAATTTAATGAATCTAACAATGCTTTGGAACCTAACGCACAACATCTAGAGGTCTAGGCTAGAGATGTATTCCGGCGTCGTAAAACCTGGTAACTGTTGTTTTCATTGTTGGTTGGGTGATTCCTCCACTCTGAGACGGCAAGTGCCAGTACGGAATTGTGCTCCCACGTACCGTCGAGTATATTTTGGGAGACCACAATAGGCTGCATCCTTTATCCTTAGGAAGCCGTGTCTGCCACCCTATCGATGCAATGCACTGAACACAGCGTTCGGGAAGATTGACTGCCATACCGTAAAAAGTATTCTGCAGTTTTGTGATTGGTTTGGTAATCCCCTCTGCCTAGATCTCCAGAGAAGTCCATTTTTCTCCTTTTCAGGCTCCTTAAAGGAAAAGGTCCTCTGAGCACTTGTCACTTCAGGCTCAATAAAAATCGAAGTCGACTAGAGTCATCTTTTGTTTTTTCTCGACTTTAAAATTGGAAAAACAAGTTGTGTCAAAGCGTTTAAAATTTATTTTAATCAGAATAACATCACAAATTCCCTCGTTGGTCTTTAGGTTGAGAAAATGAAGTCTACCAACCAAGGATTTCCCCTTGGAGGAAATCCTAGTCCCTCTCCTCTTGGGGAGATGTTGGTGCACCCCATATGGCCACTTTATCACTGCCAGGGTTGACAATTGGTTTGCCTGTCTGGCTCTTCTCTACCTCTGTCATTCAGAATCCTGTAATTCCTGAACAGTCAAGTCAGCAACTAGATAACACTAAAGTTGCCTCCCAACCTTCCACTTCGTCTGATTTTCCCTCTCCTCCTTCCTCTTCGCTTGATAAAGCCGATGAAGCTAAAAATCAAGTAACTGAGAAGAAGAAGAAGCAGAAAGAGAAAAAGGAAAAGAAGAAAAAGGAACCAAAATCGAAAAGGGGAAACTAAGCGTCATCTAGCAAAAATCCTCACACCGCACCGTCGAAAACTAATCTCCTTGTGTCATTTGCAATGGAGACCACTATCACCGAGATATTGCCCTGCATCCCTCGGATCTTAAGGGACTGGTCTCCTCATTTGCACAATCTGGTGTCATCAACCTCTGATGATCATGTTGAATGCACACCATCAACCAGTGAAAGTGAAGCACCTGGACAGAAAATGAATCCCAGATTTCCTTGTAAATTGTGTGAAGGCAATTACATCGTCCACCATTGTCCCTTCCTTGACGAGGCTAAAAGAGTTTTGGATGACCGTCCTGCTTCACTGCTACGGCTTCCTCCTGGATATAAAAAACTCTTGCCAAGTCCTCCACTGGTTGAAAATCTGGTTGGCCCGTCATTATGGTTGGTCGAAGCGTCTATCATTGAAAATGAACCCTCTGAATCCATACCAAACGAAAGTCAAAAGGTCGAGACGGTAGTTGACTCGGTCTTGCCTTCAGAGTGTTCATCTTTGAATGATACCGTCACTGAAGAGAAAGAGAACGACACCGTTCAAATTGTTTTCATCAACACAGACTCCGATGAACTTGGGGGCAGTCCACCCCTTCCTTTTTCGCAGGAAGGAAGTTCATCAGAGTCATATCCGGTCGTCTATTTGGTCCCACCACCAAGCGACCTAGTCGTTTCCTTCGACTGGAATCTACTAGGCAGACCCCATTTACCAGCTAGTGTACCATTCAGAATCATTGTACAAGCTTACAGAATGGTTATGGCTGG
>APFE030796289.1:93597-123548 GCA_000404065.3 Pinus taeda | reverse complement strand
GAATTTTGTATCTTATAGAGAAGTGCTTTTGGTTTTCTGGTGTACATTCATAGTGTTGGGTGATCTAAGCTTTACTTGAGGTGAAGAAGGGCTTTCTTGCTAGAGGATGATGCTGGGTCAGAACATATGGTTGTAATCCTCTTGCTACTTTTCATCTTAATAAATTTATTCAAGTCTTCCTCCATATTCTTGTATGTTTACTTATATATGCATTTGTATGGTTAACACACATCTGGTCCTGTGTTATTTATGAATATAGATCTTTGTTCTTCGATAGTAGTATGTTGCTGTGATTCCACAGGTGCTCTTTGAAGCTGGTCAGACGAAGAAGAAGCGGCAAAGCTCTATCAGGAAGGAGAGGAAATCAAGCGCAAGACTAAGGTTGGTCTCCTTGGTTCCCCTCTTGTCTATTTTCATAAAGGAAAACGAAAGTAGACTTTACTTGTTTGTTTCTAAGATATCTACCAATCTTAGTGGGAATAACAGCATCCGAGTGGACACTATTCCCGGTAACACCCAGGAAGAGAGAGAAAATGGCTCGCTCAACCCTGTTTTTTCATGGGTTTCCTTTGTAAAATGATCTTGACCTTCCTCGACGATTTTACACAATATTGCAGAATCACACCCCACAAGGTTTTGGACTAGTAGCTCCTTTGTTTCACTGATTGTCGATAATGCGGGATTGCAGGATTTCCCATTGTCGGTATGTCGTACCACCGTACCACCACATAGAGGAGAGAGAAGGGGCAACCTGACCTTGGTTTTTTCATGTTTTTCCTTTGTAAACGATTTTTTGGCCTCCGCCATGATATACCGCTATATCGCAAATTGGAAAAATTGCAAGGTTTTGGAGTGTGTGGGACTGCGATGTTGTGGGACTGCGGGATCACGGGACTGCAGGACTGCGGGATTGTGGTATTGCGGGACTACGGGACTACGAGATCGTGATACTGCGGGACTGCAGGACTATGGGACTATGGTACTGCGGGGCTCCGAGACTGTAGGACAGCGGTACGGCAGGACTCCAAGACTGCAGTACTGCAGGACTGCGTTATTGTGGAACTGCAGAACTGCGGGACTGCAAAAAAGAGACAAACATGGATGCAAAATAAGATGCAAAAAGGGATGTAAACATGGACACAAGCATGGGTGCAACAGTGGACACAAAATTAGATGCAAAAATGGATGCGACAAAAGTGGATGCACTAGGGGATGCAAAAATATACACAATATTCTATGCAAACTTGAACACAAAAGAGGGTGAAAATGTGGATGCAAAAGTGGAAGCAAATGTGGTTGTAATGGTAGGCGCAAGATATGACGCAACAAAAGTGGATGTAACAACAGAGAAAAAAGAAAAAAAGAAGAAGAAGAAGAAAGAGAAAGAAAAAAAAAGAAGTATGCAAAATAAGATGCAAAAATGGATGTAAAAGTGGAAGCAAACATTAATGCAACAAGCAAAACAAAATTGGATGCAAAAAATGGATACAATGGAAGTAGATGCAAAAGTAGATTCAAAACGAGATGCAAAAAACCCAATGCATAAACCTGACACAAAAGTGGATGCAATATTTGATGCAAAAGAGGATGTGAACATGGATGCAAAATTGGAAGAAAACGTGGGTACAACAGTAAGCGCAAAACATGGTGCAAATTGTGGCACAAAAAAAGTGGACGTAATGATAGATGCAAAAAAAGAATCAAACTATGATGCAAATGAAGATGTAAAAAGGGATGCAAAAAGTGGACTTTAAAATGGGTGCAATAGTGGATGCAAAATTGTATGCAAAAGTGGATGCAATAGAAGTCGATGCAAAAGTAGATGCAAAATGAGACACAAAACCCGATGCAAATCCTGATCCAAAAGTAGATACAAAAAGGGATGCAAAAATAGATGTAAAAGTTAATGAAAACCTAGACACAAATGAGGATGCAAAATTATAATCAAAAGTTGGTGCAAAAGGAGGTGCCAAACTAGGCGCAAATTGTGGCACAAAAATATTAGATGTAGTATTGGGCACAATAATATATGCAAAAGAGGATGTAAATATGGATGCAAAACAAGATGGAAAAATGGATGCAATAAAAGTATATGCAAAATTATATGCAAAACTAGACACAAACCTCGATGTAAAACTTGGTGCAAAGGGGATGCAAAAATGGATGCAAAAAATGATTTAAAAAAGGATACAAAAAAGGATGCAAAAGTTGATGCAAGTGTAGGTGCAAAAAGTGGATGCAAATGAGGATGCAAAATTATGTCAAACAAAATTAGGTGCCAAACTTGATGCAAAACCTGGAACAAAAATCTGGTGCAAAGGATGACACAAAACTTGACATAAAATTTGGTGCAAAACGTATTGCAATACCTGGTGTTAAACTTGGTGTAAGACTTGGTGCAAAACTCAATGCAAATTTTGTGTCAAGTTTTTCACCATATTTAATAAATGGATGCAAATAGCACCAAAAATGGGCTCTAGATGCAAAAAAAGAAGTAAAAAGGGACGCTAATCACAAGGTTTTGTTGTAGTGTAAGGTGGACTCAAGCCAATACATGGATTCAAATGAGGGGGTATATCGAGAAAATCTTAAAAGAGAAATTCCTGCTCTTGGTGGCCGACACAAAACAATGAGACAACTTTAAAACTGAAGTTGGAGTAGTGACAAAGAGGAGGAAAAGAAGGGAAACGTATGCATAGGGCTGTAAATGAACATAATCCTTAGCAATAATATTCCAGCAGAAAAATGGAAGAGAAAGGAAGTTGAAATGGTAGAAATAGTTGATCGCTGATTAAGGTTTCAAGCTACATATTAATATGGGTATCATTCTCTACTTAACAGCTAAAGTAAATCTGAGCCACTACAGGTACCACATGGTAATGAATAACAGAGGTAAATATGTGATATGCACATGCACTATTTACTATTGAGAAGCTAAGATAAATCCATGAATCAACAAGAAACCAACAACTCCATTAACACTATTTCAGGGAAAGAAATAAACAAATGAAATGAAATTACCAAGAAAACATGTTGCACATCCATTATGCTTGGAATCAACAAGGAGTTTCATTAATCCAAAGGGTCCAAAAAACTAGTCCATACATTAATCCCAACATCAGTTTAGTCCCCTCCATGAATACAACAAGTAGAACAAATGGTATCTTAGAACTCAGACCCAGCAGTGAGAAATTATGGAACCAGCCAACCTGCCCAACCAACCAACCAACCCCTATTTTATAGTGTTGTGTCCCCTTATTTATAAGAGAAGGGGGATCATTTATCAAACATGATTCAAGACAATATATCCTTGGGCCAGTCTCAGCTATCAGATCACCTGGCTGTCTCGGCCAAAGTGAAGCTCTATTTCCTAAACTATGATTACAATAGGGATCACCTGCATTTCCTAGAATCTTACAAAAATTAATGAACAGAGAAGGAAGTTGGAAAGAGGAAGGAGAAGGTGTCCCTCTACTATTCTTGTGGAGGCCTCTGGTCGAGCCATGCCCCTATCGTGATGCATTTCTCTATTGTTGACACGGTTCATTGTCTATTCTCCTTTAAATGCTTTCAGTGTTGACTCTAGAGGAGTATTGCAGATTGATCCTTCCTTGAATGCACCCATACTCGTTTTGAATGCACCATCCCCCATGATATACTGCTAAAGCTTCTTTAGGGGTTGATTATGTTGTTTCAGCCTTAAACCTCCTGTTGAATGTAATTGGCACCCTGATCTGCCTGGGGATATGTATTACAGTGTAGTAGAGTAGTCTTTGGGGTGCAAATTTTTGTGCAGAAACACACGAAATAGGATTTCATCCCCTTTGTACTTCTTCCTTCATGTGATCGAGGGCTTGACCAAGTAGTTAGCTCTCAGGTGCTAAGGCCTATGGAAACCTGTCTGGGGACCTTTTTCCTTTATAACTCCAGGTGCCTTCACTAACTCTTTATACTGCATCAGCCGATATCCCAGACTCGAAACCCTTATATAATACACCTTAATAAATTATCGCATTCGAGGGGCTTTTCCTTATCACAATCACAACCGAGGAGGATATCAACGAGGAACTGCATTTTTACTTTGTGTGATTGCCAATCGTCGATCCCTAGAGTGATGTCATTACTGCCACATGTCACCCTGTGAGTGGTGACACATGTCGACCGGAAATGGCCCCATAAGACCCCTAAAAGTGCCAAAATTGAATGACACGTGTCACCTATACTACCACGTCATTGATGACATTAGCTACCATGTCAGCTCTAAGGATCAACCATATGCCAACACGTGGCCCCTAGGAAGAGAGAGAAAATGGCTCGCTCGACCCTATTTTTGCATGGGTTTCCTTTGTAAAATGATCTCTACCTTCCCCGATGATTTTACACAATATCGCAGAATCACACCCCACAAGGTTTTGGAGTGGTAGCCCCTCTATTTCACTGATTGTCGATAATGCGGGATTGCCCATTGCTGGTATGTCGTACCACCGTACCACCACATGGAGGAGAGAGAAGGGGCAATCTGACCTTGGTTTTTTCATGCTTTTCATTTGTAAACAATTTTTTATCCTCCGCAATGATATACCGCTATATTGCAAATTGGAAAAATCGTAAGGTTTTGGAGTGTGTGGGACTGCAATGTTGTGGGACTGCGGGATCACGGGACTGTGGGACTGCAATGTTGTGGGACTGCGGGATCACAAGAATGTAGGAATGCACGATCGTGGTACTATGGGATTGCAAGACTGCGAGACTCTGGGATCGCGATATTGCGGGACTACAAGACTATGGGACTGCGGTACTGCAGGACTCCAAGACTGCAGGACTGCAGTACTGCGGGACTCCGAGGCTGCAGGATTGTCGGACTGCGTTATTGTGGAACTATGGAACTACGGGACTACAGGACTGCGGGATAGCAGTACTACGAGATTTTGATTTCTCTTTCTCCTTTGGTGTTTTCTCTTTGTTTTCCAGGTTTCCCAAGGGTAACTTCAACATGCTCTAACTTCTGCTCCAGGAGTCCATTTTTTGACTTCCATATACCAATGGAAAACTCTTTCCGAGGATAAGGCAATGGAGAGGGTATGATTAGATTACGATAGCTTTTGTGGCTCAAAAATTAGCATCAAACTTCACTGCTATTTGGCATTTGAAGCAACTGATCATTGATGAAGTAGTGAGTGACAACAACCCATATAACTAATTTTAATTTATAGACAAATTGTTTATACAATAGCTACAATTGTTTTATAGAAAATTCAATAAGTCTGATAAACATCCAATATCCATCTTAATGTAATATTTTCATGCATAAAAAATTACATTAACCCAAATCTCAAATTTGAAATACAATCAAATCATTTCATGGTTATCTTTATGTGTATTTCCAAAAAATTAACATTTTTTTTCAAAAGCTACAAAAAAATCTTGAAATTTAACCATCATTTAAGGGCTAATAAATGCAAGTGTTTTATATCAAAAAACCCTTTTCATTCATTCAAAAGGGTTCATGTTAAATCTTATGCTTTTAAACACTAAGAAAATTTTCTAGGGAACATCATAATTACCTACAACAAAAAGATTCTAGATTTTAAAATTTCAAATGGAATTACTTAGCAATCATCACGCAAACTCCTTGGGGTCATATCTTTCCAAGTTACTAATACACTAGAATATGGAATTTATTTCCCATCACAATTAATTTACAAAATAATTAACATACACAAGCTTTTCTTGTATATTTCTTCATGCATAAAGCATAATAATTTCTTCGTCCATCCAATAGGAAAATTCATTGCATTTAATTACCATATACATCTCAAAATTACAAGCATCACATAGTAGAAATATTTAAAGAAACTAAGAGGTACTTATGTTTTCTAAAATATATATTCCAATCAATTCATTGAATGCGAGCATTTTTTCACCAAACCATAGGTAGTCCTACATGGATGTCACCCCCTAGCTATTCTATGTGACCACCAAGGAAAATAAGATATTTTGAGGATTCTCTCAAACAACTATACCCTTTCCAAAAGAATAAAAACAACCACCAAATGACCCCACTACTAAGTAGTTTTATTGATCCCTCATTCAGACCAACTTTGGCACTCACAATACCTACCTCACATAACAAAAGGAAGGAACTCCCTTTTTTGTTCAACAATCCATTAAAAATTCTCTTCCCTCGAATGCTCATTCAGTAAGCATGGAAATTTGAATTTCTATCCATTTTTAGATTGAACTCCAATAACATTTTATTATCATTAGATAATTTTAAAAATAATTTCTCTAAAAGGTTGTATTTTAACTCAACTTTTCCTCTAATGTTTCACAACATTCATTCACTCATATTATCTATGGTTTCCCCCCTTTTCATATTCTTTCCAAGCTTCTAAAGGCTTTCTTTCATGATGACTTCAACACCATAGTATGGTGCCTCTCCCTTTCAAGAAAAAACTTTGTTTTTCTCTTCTCCATGCTCCCCCAAAAACAACTCCTCCTTTCCCATTTGAATTTTTGTCTCTTGGTGTGAGTAAAAGTAGGTGAGATATTCCCAATCTAACTCTTCTTATTTCCAAGAATGTGGGGCGAGGAAGTTGCTAGAATGTAGGAAATGATCGCTTAGATCTAGGAAATTGTTACATCCAATTATCATATCTCATATTAAACTATAGGCTAGGCTCTCCATTAACATCATATAAGAGTGAAGGTTAAAGTAATGTAAGGTGGCTACAAAAAAAACATAGGTAACTAGGAGTAGAAAAAATCCCTTAGATGTTTGGTTAGTCTTGGTTTTTTTATTAACTACAAAATAATGTTTACGAAGTATTCGAAATCACTGTGTTATGCCTCATGGTATGAATATGGCATAGTAAAAACATATTTATATAAAGAATTTAAACATATATAATATCAATTTTAATGTTCCCAAAGTTTCAAAATTGGGAGATCATATCCCCTACCCCTTGGAGTAACATCATACTCAATGTTTTTTTGTTGCAATAATTTTTATATCTTCATTCTTTAGATATACTTATGATATCATCCTCTTTAATGTTTAGGTACACCTCCAAACTATTAACAATCCATCGTATTCCTACATCAATCATCAAAGTAAACATGCATATCATAGCCATTTTATGCATTAAGAATTTCATTGGTATGAATTCCATTCTATGATATTTGTGTTCATAATTGAAACATACATTCATACCACAAGATAAATTATGAAATTATCCCAATACTTATTTGTATGAATATGTATAATCCTCTATATGGATGACATGAACAGGACTCAACTTACTATTTTCTTGGACACAGCCAATGTATATAATGCAGTGATAATCCTATTTGGCATGTAAAATGAATTTCTCGCAATACATTCATTCAAGTCATCTCTTACTTGCAGTCACTCACCCTCCAAGCTTAGACATTCCCTTCTTTAGTAGATATTCACTTTGCTTATCAATCATTTTCCAATGCTTTCTTGCATAATAATAGCACAAAGTTATAGAGTCTTACTACTAAGGCATTCCACTAGCTTTCTCCAACATAATATAACATAACTTTGGTGATCAAGGCATATCATATCATTCTAGTGCCACTGTAGTAGAATCCTCCCTGTGATTTTCTGATTCAGCAACCATCATTTATTCTCGTTAAATATATCTATCATCTAACATGTATCATATACATATAATTACCATGAAATATCACCATAATAATTTTAATCATTATTTTCCAAATTTTCTTATAAAAATTAAAATTCACAAGTATGAGATCTTCTCATAATATTCACCCTTTTCATATGGTGGCATGTAGTTTTTATTATGGGCTACACTCATTTCCATAAGGAAGAAATTAGTACTTGCAATTTGAACATTTTAGTCAACCAAAGAACCTATGAGTATGCATGTATATAATCCTTTCAATGTAACACTTACAACAACCGATGTCAAGATCTCAAAATTATAACACGCTAATAATTCATTCACTTTTAACCATTAATCATATTAAATGAAATATTCATTTAATATATATGCATTACTTAACACATTGAGAATTATGTAATGTAGTGAAATATTTATGCCTATAAATAAATGTGTCAATATTAATTGTAACGTAATAACTCTCTTCACTAGATACATATTTTAGAATTCATTATTAGTTAGTTTCCTTTTCTTTTGTCGGTTGTCTCCCCCCCTTTCTACTTAAAGTATGATGTGAGGGATGATTAAAATTATGGTTACATTTACTAATTTGTAATATTCCTTTCACTATTTAGTAATCCATTAGGAGTACTCGAGAGTCTTTCCTTTCATATATCCATAGTCCCTCAAGTACCCTTCCATAAAATTTAGTTATACAAATGCACTTTCTAAACAAGCATGTATCCACTCAATGCATCAAGGATATGTACACGCATTCATAAATGCAGGGTCATTATTTTGTATGATTTCATATTTTTGCATGTTCACTCAAGGCATCCTCACATTGAGTCGAAAATATCATAATTCAAGCTCATATGTTTTACCAAGACAATTTAAAGTAATCAACCAACACCGATACACATAATTTAGCCACCTCCATATTACTTGTTCAATCATATATACACCTTTCTCTCTGTCCCAAACACAAATGTGAGAAGTTCTCTTTAGTTTTTCCAAAAAGGTTATAAACCTGGACATTGATTACAAGGGATAACACCAGATACTTGTGCACTACTAAAAAAAATCTAATTCGCACACACTATGGTCTCAAACATTGTTGTTTCACATGACTTTCAATTTTACATGGTACACAAATTCATAACATGATTGTAATTACTCAGTCACTCTAGTTATAATTTTTAACCAACTCAATCATGAAATACTAACTCACGAATGCATCATAAAGATTCTAACAATATTTACATATTAGAACTTCTCATTTTTTTCATAACATACTTGGGTATCAGTGGCATACATGCATGCAACTATCATTAGAAACATATCAATGATGTTATCAAATATGATTGAAATAATTCTTATTCAATTATTTTTAGGTCACATGTTTGATTGGCATGACCAATTTTCATACTTATACTACTACCATCAACATTATTGATGTTAATTGATCCACTGATGCCTCATAGGAACTTTCATGATCCATCCATCAACCTCTTGACAAACATCCTTTTGTCCTTATCATTTTTAGGAGGTTGTTTATCATAGTTAGCTACATCATCAACCATTACTAGATATATAATAATCAATGGCCATATTAATTATCATGTCATACTCATTGCTTATGTTACAACACTCTTAATCAACAAACAATTCCATATCTTCTCCAACACACACACACACACACACACACGCATATATGCACTCTACCACATATTATCTCTCAATGTATGTGTTTATGCAAATATATTCCAATTATTATATTCTTTTGTATTTATCAACATTCCCATGCCTTAACTATTCACACAATAGTTTTCTCGATCTAGAGAAATATAATAGAATAATAATAAATGTGTCAATAAATTCTCCCTTCCCATTCCTTTGCATGGCCTATAATTCATAACATAACTAATTTACTCCATGGATTTTTTTCCAAACACATAATACATCATTTGTTGTGATATTATCTTCCAATCACAAATTTAGAATGATGCTTTTCCCAAACATAATTAAGTCAGCTCTTCTTATCTCTATGTTATGTAGGCTTCTAAGATGTTGATTGACATTGGAATGATTCATCAATATTTGTAAGAATTTAATCTATGAAAGTGGTCAACAAGTGCCCAAAACCCCTCATAGCAATACTTGGCAAAATAGTTGATTCCCCTTAAAACTCAGTTTTATGTTAGTTATGTGAAATAAATTCAATGATCTTACATAAAGCTACACAAACCATTACATGGGTCAGGGCCAATTAAATCCAAAGGGTGCAACAACAAAAATTGCATGGCATACAAATAATGCAAGAAAGTGAATTTTGTGATACAAATCACATTTTAAAAATGCAAATAAAGCAAGGTTCCATGATTTTGCATAAAAAAATGAAAAAAAATTATGAATCTAGTGAATGTGAGTCATAGTTCGTAGCACTCATGCATCGATAAAGTTGAAAAGAATGAGGTCAAAATAAGCAATTCATAAATGAAGAGGCTTTCTTTGAAAGTTATAAAGGGTGGTTGACTAGGGGCTTGTTGAATTGTTGCTATATATAACCCTTTTAACTATGCTTGAAACTTACATATCATCACTCTCTGCACAAAGTGGAGTCTTCTTCTTGCTCTTGCCTTCACTCTCAATGACACTAAAATTCCAACTCATTCTTCAACTCAAGCATCCTATTTATAATTGGGATTGTAATAAACTCTCTATAAGCTTCTTGAATTGTTGGATATAACAATTTCTTTCAATTTCTCATCTTCCCTTATTATCCTTCATGTGAAAACTTATTTAGTATGATGCACTAACTTCGTCTCATTGTTTTACACAATCTATTATGCCTCAATGTACTTTGTACCACTTCTTTGACTCTTAGTTTCCCTCTATGCAACACTTTTGACTATACTTGAACCTTTATGTGGCATATCATCACCCTCCACACATTTGTTCACTTCTTCCTTAATAAACTTATTAAATAACATAGCCAAAGTTATTTCTTCCTTATATGCTCATGTCACACATTGCCATATTCTCCACATTGCTCAACCTCAATGTTGTGCCTCTCAATTATCTCAACTTTATTTTTAATCCTTTTTTTGTATTACACACCATGCTTCCACATCAATGACAAAGAGAGATTAGATGTCCACACCTATGGAAAAGATAGGATAATGTCTAGATGCATTATTTCCATGATGAAAGCTATAAAATAAAATTAAGGGAATGCTCCATACTCGATAGCCTTATTGATTTCCAAAATAAAATGGATATGTACAGATTCAATCTTCGTAGCTTCATTTACAGTGAATTTGAATATGAATTATATTGCTTTAAAACATGATTCAATTGCCATCCATTGAAATAAAGTAGAATATCCTTGCAGCTAAGTATTCTTCTAGTTCTCATAATAACTAAATAATTTGAGTTGCCCAAGAAATGAGGATCAAATCACTAATTATAACAACGTTTTGAGAATGTAGTCTAATTATTCTATGTTTTGACTCTTTTCTAGGCATATTTTTCAATCAATTTTGCTTGAAATTTGAGGTGGATTTGTTGGAATTGCAAGTTTGAGTTGTGTAATTTGCACAATTCAAGTGGCCTAGGGTTTTTAAGACACTAAATATCCATTTATGCATTAAAAAAAAACAATGAAAATTACAACCTAAAAAAAAAATCACTAGATTTTGATGAAAAAGACCAAAACATCGAATAGTTAGACTATGTTCTTCATGATAGTTGATATCCGTCATTTTTTTGCAATGATTTCCATAAATCCACAACTTTCATGTGGTTGTTGGTCACAATTTCAACTTTTTGGGGAAATATTAGAATAAAATTTCTTTGATCCATAGGTAACTACTCTTAATCATGAGGGTCAACTAGTGTTAACCCTAGCTTTATTAGATGTTTAAAGTAATCCCCTTCTTTTCACATTATGTCATCAAAGAGAGTGAGTTGAAGTTAAATATAGTTTATAGTGTTCTTAAACATATGTTTTTCACTTAAACTATTATATTATACTTATAAAAGTCATTCTAATTCATAAATGTTCCATAATATAATATCTTTATCTTTTTATTAAAATTGAGAAATATTATATTAAAAAAGTTACAATAGAGCCAAATATTGAAAGTACAAAAGTGATATCCTAATCCTTCATATAAAATAGGCAACTCTCATAGGGTTGTAAAATAAAGATTTCCAAAGTCCCCAATTAAAACTTCTCAACATTCATTGTAAATATATCACTGTAAAAAGATACCTAGTATTACAAAATGTACAAATTAATAAAACACATGGTAGTTGTTATCTTCTTCCTACCCTATATTGCAATCCCTAGTCAAAACCTCTCAAAATTCACAATATGTTACTGTAAAAAGACACATAGTATTACAAAATGTACAAATTAATGAAACACATAGTAGTTGTTATCATCTTTGTACCCTTTATTGCAAGGAAGGGAGTTCTAATGTCCAATTTCCATGTCATATTCATTGTCCCCCTCCTTAAAATATACTTAGAAAATACTTGTTGACATCAAGTGATTGGAAGTTACAAAGTGAGAATATTTACTAATATTGATGACCATATTCCTTGACATATTGCATTTTTCCTCCAATACGTATGTATTTTTCTTTTGTTGAACTAGAGCTTTCATTATTACTTCATTTTGCAAAGTGCATTTATGTTCATTTTCATGAACATTGGAAGCTATGAGGAAAAGATAGGTTCTGTTGCATTTTATGGACTATTCATGCCTTTAAAGAACCCATCGAAACTCCTATGCTTCCCTCTAATCCATTAATGCAACACATTTAGCAAAGATGGATAGAAATGATTGAGTTTTGAGACTTAAATTGATGCAAAATTATCTTGGGAGAGACTTAATTCCAACACACAGAAAATACCCCATGTTCCACAAACCAAACAACAAAAATACTAAGGCACTAATATATCATAATTTTTTGAAGCTAGAATTAAGGAAACAAGAATATCTAGAGCTCAGTAGAACTAGATAACCATACTCCTCCAAACGATGATGAATAGAGCACTAAGAGGCAATCGTTATTTGTAACTGAAACCCAAAGAAATAGAGAGATGTATATTAAGTAAGAGCCAAGGAAAAATTATTGAGAGTATAGGATAACTGGTAAAAAGTAACCTCGTGCTAGGAAAAACCAAATTCCAATAATTAGAACACAGTAACTATATATTGAGTACATCCTAACATCGTAAACTTGAAACAGAAATTCCAAAAGACCATCCAAAGATTGAGGGTGATTCTTATTAGGGAAATTCCATGTTGGTTGACCTTGCTTTCAATGATGCTACGAGCCTCTCCCACATGTTGATTCATTATCTTACCTTGCCAATGAAAAACCATGTTATGGAATTCAAGAAACATGACATAGTTTAATTTGAACATGCAAGAGGTAGGATGGAGAGTCCTTTCTAGCCTTATTACTTTGGTTGATTTTTGATGACATTGACATTGTGACAAGTGGTGATTAAGGTGATGTAACATGTCTTGATATGCATAATACTAAGGACTTAAGGAATTTCATGATAATTCCACCCCCCTTTTCTATAGTGCTCATTATTTAAGGGTGCCAACCTCATAGGCTAGGGAATTAGCCTAATAGTTGTATTTACTCAAAATTGACATTTTGCAAATTGCAAACTTCCTTATAAATTTGGTTTAGATTTCCTTCGTTGGGAGAAATCCCTATTAAAGAACATAACTCTAAACTTAATTATTTTAGGACTTTCTGTCTCCTTGTGGGATGACCTAGTGGTTGGCACAATGGGATGTTATCCCCTCCACTTGGTTCAAATCCCATGGAGAGACATCTTTGGCCTACTGTGATATTTCTCAAGGAGTAAGCTCTGCCACCCTCATGGATTCTTGGCTCTTGCTAAGCTATAAATTACGAGTATATATGGCTAACGGGTTTTTGGATATCCTCTTGTTGTTATAGTGGCAACCACTACGTATGATCTTGGGCCTTACCTAAATTATTCCAATGAATTACCAATTCACTATGGTAAAAAAATATATATGGGGACTTTCCTACCCCTAGCAAAAGTAATTTCGAATTTTCCTAAAATTTCATATGATCCCACACCTACCACCCCTAACATCATCACAATATGATCTCACACTTACCACTTTAACATTCTCATAACATCATCACTAATTAAGACTCTATATACACGAAAAATACCTAAAATATTCCTTATATTATACACACAAATGTTATTATACTTCAGCTATACCACATAATATGCCACTTAAATCCCATCCATACATCTGTATCAATATTGTACTGTACATGCAGTGAATTAACATTATTTCTTAAAACAATATTTATCATTATCCTTGAGACCTTATACAAAGCGACTCTATCATGGACTTTGATAAGTTGTGAAATGGACTCTTTTTGCTGCATAATCATCCCCTTATTTTGACTAATTCCTCTATTTTCCCTTATCAAACAAATAATCATATGCTTAACTCAGGTTGCTAAATGTATAATGCATGTTTTATTGGTTTTCTAATTAACATTATAGAATAGAACTAAAAATTAATTAAAAGGGCAACCTAATACTATATATATATATATATATATATAATATATATATATATATATATATAATATATAATTAGAAGCACTAATCCATATTATCGAAGGTTGTATATGGACCATTCATTAGACACTTACTATTTAGGGATAGAAGGCATATTTGAACCGACAGAGTGCCAGAAGACAGGAACAACAACAAGCATCTTCCCTCGGAAATTGGAATCTGAGTTTCAAGTTGATACAAGGCATTGGAATCCTTCCTTAGTTTGTTGTTCTTGAGCCAATTAGTTGGATCAAATGGCTTTCATATCTTTTTCCAATACGAAAGGAGTAGTTTTTGTCCTAAGAATTAATGACTCAACAATTGAGATGCCTTAGCACTCAATGGTTGTTGTGTTGTTGAGGCTCTAATTCGATTTGATATGTAACAATTCCAAGTGTGTTTGGTCCCATTTGTTTAGGTGAGGAAATTTATTTGGATAGTGTAGCCTCTAGGTTTAATTAGCTATTGGGACAGAGATTCCTCTGCTCTATAAATATATGTAAAAACCTATGATGAAAAAGGTCATTATCGAGACTCTATTGTAATTTTGTTTGATAACATAGTTTCTCATGGATGCACATTTTCTTCTATTGAGATTGTCTTTATAATTCGAGCACTGGGCATGGGCCAAATCCCAAGTTGGGCCCGCTCGAGGTAAGGCCCTGCGCAAATTCCTTTCTAGTCATTTATTTATATGTGTATGTGTTTCTTTCTTGTAAATTTTGGTTTAATTATTGTTCAGTAGATTACAATTGACCGAAGTGATTTACGTGGTGTTTTGTAGTGTGATTGATGTTAAATATATTTTTCTGCTTTTATGGGCCAAGTTCTTGCATCAATGTGTTTGTAGAGGTGGTTGGACCATTACTACAAAATCGTCAGTTCTACTGTGAAATCAATAGACTGCTACAAAGTTACAAAAGGTGTTGCAAAAACAGATCTTGATAGGAAACCTTGTCTCAATTGAGTAGTGACATTAAGTTTTGAACTCTAGTACTTGGATAAAATTAAAGCCACATTGATTTGAGTAATTTAACCTCTCTTTGTCTCTACTACCACCACTAGTAGAGTTCATGCATAGTTATAAGAATTGGTAGGAACTCTGGTACTTATGCATACAACACAAAGTCCTCACAAGTTAACAAACATTGGTTGACAATTAAATTAGTAGGCGACATTATAATAAATAAATGATATACATTCACACAGTCATTTTTTGCGTCGTTGTTGAGGAGGCACTCAAAAGTATTAGAATTTCTTGTCAAACAGGAAACAACACTAGGAGTTGAAGCAACCAAAGGGGGTAGTTATTTTACCCTTTTAGTAACCTATGTCCTGAATGTCCTGCATTTAAAATCATGTTAGTATAAGTAGAACAACATAGGTAGGAAAAAGAAAAAGCCCTTAAAAACCCCAAAACCTGGTGCAGTAGGAGCCACATCTACTAACATTCTGGAAGACAAGGAAGGGAAACTAGTGAGGAGTCCTTTTTTTTAGAATAGTGTGATAGGGAAACCTCTAAAAGGTGGGGAACCAATAGGGGAAGTATTTACATTCAACAAGGAGACAAAAAGTTCTTCGACATTTAACAAAGTCTAGACCCCTAAAACTACAAGAGAGGATAAGATGGGAGATGAAGAAATAAATGGACCAAGGCCTGATTACTTTTGAGTTTCCTATCCAATATATAGATGCAATGGTACAAATGAAAAACATCCCTCTCTTTCCCCTTTGAATTTTCATTATCTTTCTAAAGAGGACCCTAATACATTTATTTTTTAGTTTGATGTTCTTTGTCGTAGTTATGACTACTCCATAGATGCACAAAATTGAAATTGTTTCCTACAACCTTGAAGGATGAAGAGAATACCATTTTGACCTATGATGAAATGAAGAGAAAATTCTTGAAAAAGTATCAATACTATTGTAAATTTCAAGATATTAAGGAATACATTTTTAGGATGTCTCAAGCTGATTATGAGAGCTTGGAAGATTATGTGGAGCGATTTCAATACACCCTACAAAGGGAAAAGAAAAATTCCCTATATTTTGATACTTTTCATATCCTTTTTCTTAAAGGAATACAAGAGGACTACCCTGAAACCTTGAATCTCATGGGTGTGGGTGATATCTCTCATATGTCCCATGACAAGACATGTGATTTGTGTAAATTATATTCCAAAGGAAGTTCAAAGTATAATCATAATTATCGGGATGTAACTTCTAGAACTAATAGGCCTAGTGGGATAGGGGTAACTAAAGTTGATCTAGGGAATCTATTAGAGAATTTTAAAACTAATATCCTTAGCACCCTAGGCTCCCAATTGTATGCCTTTCAAGCAAAGAAAAAAAAAGAGTAGCTTGACTTAACCTTATCTATTTTACACTCTAAATGTCACAGAAATCACCCTCTACGAGAGTTCCCATTAAACAATAAAGAAATATGCAACATTTTTTAGCAGAAGAAATCAAATCAGGAATATTCATTCAACACAGGAATATTCTTCTCTTCCTGAGCTTAAAGTTGTGTTTCAAGAGGTCGGTGAAGGAACAGAGCAAATTTGTTTTGCAGCCCAAAAGAAACCTTGGCCCTCTTGATCGTCTAGAAATATACCCTAGGATTCATCTTTATATCCTCCTCCAACCTTTGGTTGGTACCCTCCTATGCCTTTTCCCTAGTGGCCATCACAAATGCAACATCAAGGGTGGGTCCTAGGTTGGAGATGACCTTCTTCCTACGTAAATATGACACCACAAGCACCATATTAGAATTATCTGCATTAGCTTCAACTACCATCAAATCAACCCACTCAAAATAAAACTCAACAAAGACCCTAGATGCCAATTCAACCAACACCTAACCCAAATAATAGAGCATCTCAACCCACCTACAATCTCAAGCTACCAATATTTCCCACTTATAATTTGGATTGTGAGAATAGTCATCTATGTTCTGGGAAGGTTCTCTAAAATTAGACTTCTCCCATTATTCAAGAACAATATGGTGAGGACAGCTCCCCAGAACTAGGATTGTCTTCCTCTACTATTTAGGATATAAAAATTAATAAACCTCTCAAAAATTAATTTGTCCCTTACCCTGAGAACTTGAGTTTGGAGAAACCCATTGTACAACTTGAATTTGATTTTCTAGGAGAGTTAAGGAATTTACATGTGAAAATTCCACTACTCCAAGCCATTAGGAATTTTCCTATACATGCGAAAGCAATTCAGGAACTATGTTTGAAGAAAATAGTAAGGAAAAAGAAGGACCCTAAGATAGTCTAGGACATAGGGAAATTATCTTATCTAATGTTTGGAAAGGTGGTTACAACAAAATATGGATACCCTGGGAGCCTTGTTGTGACGATTAATGTTAGAAATATCCCTATAGAAAATAATTTGATCGGCTTAGGGGAATCTATTAATGTAATGACCAAAGAAAATATGGAAAATATGTGCTTATTAGGATTAAGATCAACCCCCACCATTCTCCAGTTGGTTGATTGATCTACTATTAAACTAGAAGGAGTGGTGGAAGGCATAATTGTTTCCATAGATTCATGGGAATATCTAGTTGATTTTATAATTCTCCAACCCAAAACTAACCTTGGATGTTATCCCTTGATCTTATGGAGACCTTGGTTGGCTATAGTAGATGCATATATTAGTTGTAGGTTAGGGAACATGACTATCCCACATGGGAACTCCACTAAAAATCTTATCATGTATCTAGCTGCCAAACCTTCACTGGAATTTGAAAACCATTTATCGTTTGAAGATAGCGATGAAGAACTCACCCAACATATCTTGACACTTTAATAGGTTTCTACTTTTAAAGAGGATACCGATGATGATTTGACCTATACTACTTTAACCAACCCTAGTGATGACCACTTTTTGCCATATAGTCAAATATTAGGAAGACATTTCAGGAGTCGTGCTCACTTGCTGAGTTAGTACAACAATTGGATTCATTATCCCCTCCATAGACTGATAATCAAACTCACACTATCGAAATTTATCCTGGAAAGACTCTTAACATCAATGCCCATCTAGATCCTTCCCAACAAAAGCATATAATAGAAGTGCCTCATAGGAATAGTGGTGCTTTTTCTTGGGATTACACATATACTAAAGGTATTTGTCCTAATCTTTGCACTCATCATATTTATCTAAAAGAGGATGCTCAACTAATCAGGTAGCCTTAGAGGAGGATGAACCCCACTTTGAAGGACATTGTGAAAGAAGAGTTACAAAAATTGCTAAACGCTAACTTCATTTATCCTATTTTTTTATAGGAAGTGGGTTTCTCCTATGGTTATTGTTCCTAATGAAAGTGGGAAATGGCGAATATGTGTCAAATATCGTGAGTTAAATATAGCAACTTTGAAATATTATTTTCCATTATCTTTTATTGACCAGGTCTTGGATACCCTACATGGGAAGAAATTTTTCTCTTTTCTTGATGGTTTGAGTAGATATAACCAAATTCAAGTAGCCCTTGAAGACCAAGAAAACACTACCTTTACTTTCTCAGGGGGAACATATGCATATCGGGTACTTCCGTTTGGATTGTGTAATGCTTCGGCTATGTTCCAACAGGTTGTTCTTGGTATATTTTTCTTACGTAATCCTTGATTATGTCGAAATCTATATGGATGAATTTATTGTTTATGGAGACACATTTGAAGAATCCTTGAAGAATCTAGAAAAAGTGTTGATATGTTCCAAGAAACAAACCTCACTCTCAGTAATGCAAAACGTTATATTCTCCTTAATCAAGGGATCATCTTAGGACATCATGTTTCATGTGAAGGAATTAGAGTGGACCCTTCCAAGATAAAAGTAATTATGAAGCTAGCTACCCCTACTACACAAAAGGGTGCCTGTGGATTTTTGGGCTATGTAGGATATTATCATAGATTCATAAAAAAATTTACCAAGCTAAAATCTCCCCTTTTTCATATTTTAACAAAGACTGCAAAATTCTCCTAGAATGAGAAATATCAACAAGATTTTGATACTCTTAAACAAAATTTGTTCATCGCTCCTATTCTCTGAGGTCCTAATTGGTCTCTATATTTTCACATCTACATTGATGCTTCTCACACAACCATTGGGGCTATATTTGGAAAGAAAGAAGATCAAAAACCATATTCCATTTATTATATCAATAAGAACCTAACCCCAACTGAGTTGAACTATTCTATGATTGAAAAAGAATTCCTTGCTATAATCCATGCCATCCACAAATATTTCCATTACATCACTGGATACCCTGTGTTTGTGCACATTAATCATTCAGACATTTGATATCTCATGAAAAAACCTATCATTCATGGAAGAGTGACTAGATGGTTGCTTCTTCTGCAATAATTTGAGATTACTATTATTGATAAACCTAGAAAAGAAAATGTTGTTGCTGAATTTTTATCAAGGCTCCATAATGAAGACAAGTTTGATTCTAAAAACAATATTGTTCTTGACGAACACGTGCTCTCTTTGTCTACTAAAATTCCTTGGTTCGCAGATATTACTAACTACTTTGCTACAGGGCAACTTCTACAACATTTGTCACCTAGAGAACGACAAAAAGTTGTTAGAGATAGTGCTAAATGCTCTTGGATTCAAGTGTATCTATTTTGAATTGGGACTGATCATGTGATTAGGTGATGTGTCCAAGAGGATGAAATTTATGACATTTTGAAGGCTTGTCATGATGAGACTTGTGGGGGACACTTTGCAAATAAAATGGCCTCAAATAAAATTCTACAATAGGGGTATTATTGGCCTACCATTTTTAGGGACCAAGAAATATATCAAAAGTTGCGACAAGTGTCAAAGGATGGGTAAACCAACACAATCTAATGAGATTCCTCTACAACCAGAGATATTGAGAAATTGAATTCGGAAAATCCACAGTGTTCTTCATTGTTTTTCCGAAGAAGAACACTGTGGATTTTCCGAATTCAATTTCTCAAAAACCACTCCACAGAAACCTACAAACTAAAACTAGAGATATTGTTAGATCCTTTCGAGAAGTAGTCCCTTGATTTTGTGGGGCTAATTAACCCACCATCGAAGTAGAAGTCATATATCCTTGTATGTATTGATTATGTGACTAAGGGGGTGGAGGCGAAGGCCTTTCCATGGGAAACTAAAAAAGAAGTGGTTGAATTTTTATATGAAGGGATCTTTGTTCAATTTGGCATACCACGAGAAATCGTCATAGACCAGGGAACTCAATTCACCTCAAATCTTATTCAGAAACTCGCTAAGAAATCCATGATTAAGCATTGAATGTCTACTCCCTACCATCCACGGGCCAATGGATAGGTTGAAGTTATTAACAAGGTACTAGAAAATATCTTCATTAATATAATGCAACAACACCATAAGGATTGGGTCAAGAAGCTTCCAGAAGCCTTGTGGGCTTATAGAATCACTTGGAGAGATACTATGGTTGTCACTCCATATCAGCTTCTGTATGGGAAATAGGTTGTTCTCCCTGTGAATATGAGATCAAAACATTGAGTATTGTTTTGAAAGTGGGAATGGAGCTTTCCAAAGCACAAAATCACTGACTAGATCAACTTAATAAGCTTGATGAGATTCAACATGATGTCATTCATAAAACAAATATTGTGCAACAACAATGTGTAAAATGGCATGATAAGTTTATAAAGAAAAAGGAATTTAAATAAGGGGATCAGGATCTTATGTTTGAATCTTGGTACAAGGATTTCAAGGGAAAATTCTACATTCATAGGTTGGGACCTTATGATATCGAAATTGTGTTTGATAAAAGGTTTTTGTGACTTTATATGTTTGATGAGGCATGGACACCATTAATGGCAAATGGACATCGGTTAAGGTTGTACCAGAAACCCCATTCAAGAGAATAATTTACTCAGGGGTTGGAAAAGTAGTAAGATATGAAGGTCGTAGAGAGAGTAGACACTGCACTCTCCTCTACAACTCTTTAAACTTCCAGTCCATCTAAAAAAAAAAAAAAAAAAAAATTTGTTAGCAAAAACCTAGTTTCTAAGTGATACCAACACTAGTAATGTCAGAAAACCAAACTCTGGCTAGCATCACTAGGGATAAAGAACTTCCAATTATGAAAACCCTTTTGGGCGCAATTGGACAAGCTTGTGATAGAAAATTTGGATTTTGACTAGAAAAGTTCAATAATAATAATAATAATAATAATAAATATATATATATATAATAAAGATTTTTGGCATGATTTTCTTTAGCACCGCTTGATATCAAATAATTCATTTTGGAGGAAAAAGTATGATCTTCACTTATTTGAGACTATCCTTCAATATTAAATCATATAATGAAGACAAGAAGCGATGAATTTAATTGTGGCATATCTATCTCCATGGGCTAGGTACTCTTTTATTATTTATTAATTTATTTTCTTAACGTAACTAATAACATGTAAAAATACCATAAGCATACATAAACTTGTTTTAAGGATTAATTTTCTTTGTTATGTATATATTTGTCCCTTAAAAAGAACATTATCATCATTTCTTTATCTATTTTCATGTTCTAATTACCCTTCTCACCTATTGTTTAACTTATCTTGTCCCTAACCTACTTATGCCTAACGTAAATATTTATATATTTATGTTTAATCGTTATGCTTGATATAAATCTATATGGCACTATTGTAGCGGCTACAACCACCCTCCAAAATTTTTCCTTAGCTTCCTTTTGGAGCCTCCCTACAAACCTTTCATAGCAGCAATTCTTGTTTCATCAAGTACACAAGCTTCAGTGATTTTCTTGTAGAAAGACAACCTGTCTATCAAAGCTTGATGCATTCTCCTTAGAGGTTATTTCTCCAGACTTGGTCCAGCTGCAGGTTGAGCATCTCCCTCAAAAAATTGCATAATTCTGGAGGGCAACTAGCCTTCCCTCTGGAAATTGCACAATTCAGTCTAGCAGCTTGCTGGGCTCCAGAATTGCGAAATTTTTCCAATCAACTTCTTCCAGAAAATTGTGCAATTCCTCCCAGTAGGGCTGCTCAGCCTAGGAATTATGAAATCATGGGCAGTAGTCAGCTGCTCTGCCCAGAAATTGCACAAATATCCTGGGTAGTCATCCCATCTCCCTTCTAGAAATGCGCATTTTTTCCAAGCAGTTAAGTAGGCTTGTGCAGTTGGTTTGACCAGTTTCACCTGGGACCAAGGAAACTTGACTTGCATGCATGACATTCTTTTTCCCGGCATAGCAAAATGAAACATGCAAAGGCATCCCATGATTTAGGGAGTTATTTTTAGCAACTAGAGGACATGCAAATATCATTTTAGAATCTTTCCTCCAAGTGTCACTCCTTCCTAGATTTGTGGCATGCGCATCATGATCTTCAAAATTATTTATTCAATGCTTCAGAGCTCATTTCTTCACATCGATCTTGGAGCTTTGATATCCCACAGCACATCCAGGACTCTTTGATACATCCAACTCAACTATTCAAGGGTAAGTGATCTCAACTTGTCTTTTACAACATTTCTGTCGCTTTTTTTGTTTTCGCTTGTATGAGTGATGTTTCCTTGATTTCTTTGAATTCTTGCTATTGCTTATATGCATACTAGCTTGTACTAGCACCGTTTTAGTTTTTGTTACTATCTCACTGTTGTCGCATGCATGAAACTATTTTGCATGAATAGTCACTGATTCGACGATTTGCTTCACCCACATGCATTTTGTTCCATTTTCTAAATCTTTCATTCACTGTTTACATGCACAATCTTTCAATTCTACTTACACTCAATATTGCCATACATTCACTTTCACATTGCTTTTAGTTGCCCGTTGACAGGTCTGAGCAGTATTGGCCCGGACTCCGCCTCACCAAGATAGCATTGCATAATCCTGAGAGGGAAGGCTCTGTCTTCCCCTAAGGAAATGTGCATTTCTTCCGAGCAGTTTTTCCCCAGGCCTGCCTTGCACAATTCTGAGGGACAATGACTGTTGGCCCAGAAAATTGTGCAGTGCAGTCATTGAGCCTACAACCATTGCTAGCTGAAATTGCGCATTGCCCAATTCCAGCAGTCAACAGTCAGCTTGGATTGCGAATTGCCCAATTTCAGCAGCCAGTAATGCCTCCTAGATAGCTCAAACTACCTTTTGTGCAGTTTTGGCACCTAGTCACCCAACCTCATAGAAGAAAATGTACAATCCTTACCAGGCTTTCCCCAGGTATGTGTTATGTCGTTCCTCAAATTTTCTTTGGTTTTTGCTGATAGATTTCTTGTCATGCATGTCACTTTGTCTCCAGATCTATCAGGTGTTTGTCCACCTCTTAACAGTTTAGGATCAATGGCCTCCAAGAGAGTGGGATCAAAGGACATTGATGGAAGTGCAACTGGAGCAGTGGTTAAGTGAGTGTCTGCAAGTCTACTAATCTATGAAGATACCAAGCTGATTCTAGACAAGGACATCAAGCTGAAATGGCAAGAGGTCAATGATGCATTAGCAGGCACATTTGTGGAAGACCTCAAAGACCACCAGGTATATGTGAACATCCACAAGTCTGGCTTGTATTGGATTGCATGCAAATACCTCATGTTCCCATGCACGGACATGATACACTGGATCATCTCGCATGTTGACCTCGAGATGATGACCTTGAGCAATGTCAGCGGGACGAAAATTTCCACCTTCAAGTCACAGGATTATGATGAGATGTATTAGATTTCAGAGCTCGTAACCATCATGAAGACTCCCTTCATCTTACCCAACAACAATTCCAACTCCAGAGACATTCTGAAGAACTGGGTAAAGGAGCCGGCTAGACTCAGGATGACATCCAACCAAATCTACAAAACAAAGATACTGCGGAAGGTGTATCAATACTTGGTCATTTTCGCATGTTGATTGTATGGCCAAGAAAGCATGAAAAACTTCCCACAAAGTTGGGTGATCGCACCGGACCAACTGGATAGAGAGGGCAAACCGTGCAACTGGTCCAGTATGTTGGCTCATCAGTTGAAGTAACAGGTAACAAGGGCTCGATAGCCGCCCAAAGGTATGCAAGTAGACATCTATATGTTTGCCTACATCTTGGATGCAGTCTGTGCCCGACAAGAGTTCGCGGGCTTGAAGTGGGCATGGTTACCAGTGGAGACTACTGTGAACACTTACTGTAAGATGTTGTCTGAATGAAACTTCAGAGGAGTTATCACACAAATGTCCAGTCATTTTGTCACCTCGGTTTACAAGATGATATTCGAATAAGATCCACCTTGCATGTCGATGGCAGCAATGGAGGCACTGATAAACATAGTTGATTGGTATGCCTCACCATCTGGTACCTTCATACGAATGTATAGGGCGGAGAAGCCTCTGCATGTTCTATCAAAGTTTTCCTTGGACGTGCTCATCATACAGGAAGTAGCATATCACATCTCGACAGGATTGACAACTAGGTTGCACCGGAAGAAGAAGGCACCTTGGCCTGCTCTTCTGTTGTGCATCAGGGTATACGAGATCTAGAGTTTCAAGCATGTGGATGCCAAAGCAGAGCAGATGAAGAAGTATCCATTTGACCTCCAAAGTTACAATATGTATGACCCACGTTGTCTTGTGAAAGATCATTGCATGAGAGTACAGTTCAACCGGACACACGAGGAATTTCATTGGACAGAGGAGGCCCCATGGAGATATTGCTACAGTTTCTCTAGACTCAATAAACAGGTTGCCTTCATTGTGGAGTGGTTAGTGAAGCAATGTGAAGCAACATCTCGGAGAGCACCAAAAGCAGTAACAATAGTAGAGGTGAACATACCAGTGTGCGACAAGGGCAAGAGAAATATTGTTGATCGCATGGAGGAAGAGCAAAGCTACAAGTTTCGAGCAGATCCACTTGTAGAGAAAGCATCTATGGCTATAGAGGTGAAGAGGCAACAACATGATAAGCAAATAACGCAAAGGCAGAGGGAGAAACGAAGAATGGAGGAAACAGACAAGGAGTTGCATAAGTTGAAGGAGCAACTACGAAAGGAACACGAGTTGCGCAAATAGTAGAAGGAAGCATGGAAACAATAGGTACAACAAGGGGCACAACATGTGCAGACGGATGAAACAATGCTTGTACATGTAGGGGACTTATCAGAATAACTGGCATCAGGCGAACATGGTGAACCATCTCAAGAGCAGGACTTCGCTCAGGAGATAGAATGAGTGGTTGAATAGATGGATACAGATATGGAGAAATAGGAGTTAGAGAAAGACATCGACCTCATGCCTCACCACCAAGAGGTCGACCCACCAGATTCACCGCATCCAGAAGATGAGCAAGTCCCAAGTGACCTAGGAGACACTGAGATCCTTGCAGATCAATTGGAAGGAGAGATGCACGACATATCATTCGACGAGTCTCAAAATAGAGTTGTGCAATCCCGTAGAGTGTCAACTCAGGAAGATCATACATCTCCTATGTAGTATGAGGAATGAGTGATCATTTCTGACATGCGTAAACATCCAACAGCCTTCGCCGATGCCACTAGAGCATATGCCAAAGCCACTAGCTCAAGTGTTCATTTTTTGATAGCTGAGAATGTGCAAATGGCTAAGGAGCTACAAAAGGCCAAGAAAGGAGGAGAGATGGTGACAACGTCTGCCCAAGCAAAACTGAAGAAGGAAATACTAGATGAAGTATTGTCCCTTTCCATAGTCATGAGGGCATTGTATTCCAAGTTGGTACCGTGCATAAGGCAGTCATCCATCTCAACGGATGGCAGTAGTGATGTGCTAGAAGAGCATGTATCATGTTGAATGTGCATGTTGTGGTTGATTACATGAAAACATGGACGATGAGATACAAGGGAGCCTCTCTTCACTTGCCTAAGATGATGAAGCCTAGAGAGGTCGAGCTAAATACACGCATTCGGAGTCAGATCCGAAACTATGAAGAGCTCCCGCAGCTCATCACTAGTCTATAGGCTTCCCATGCATGTGTATTCAAGAGTATGGACGTTTTGGTGAATGCACATGCGATCCCATCTATTGGGACACTCACCCAGGCAAAGACAAAGGAATGGGTCCGACTAGAGCTTGACTCCTACTTTCGAGTTGATGCACATTGCCACCAGCCCAGACTTACACATCAGTGTAGACATCATGCAAAAGCATGTTGCTGGTCCGGCCGTATTGAAGATAATGATGCGCATGCTTTCATATGAGTTGGATAGAGGAGTGTGAGCAGTGTACTCGGATGTTATGGAGGCAAGAATTAGGTTCCAAAAAGATGTCACCCTAGATCACAAGGACACCATCGCAGACTACCGATCTTGGCATCAATTCGCTATTGTCAATCACAATGAAGATGTCGAAGAGTTGGTCTTCCAACAATTGTCTGAGTCATAGTGATGTCTAGCAAGGCTTGCTCAAGCCGTTTTGTCTCACATGGGTACATTTGCTTTGTAATGTAGCATCTTTTCAAGTGTAAGTTCAAGTGTCGATAGTTGGATGTAACAGTCATAGAGTAGATGAAGAGTCATTAGGGTAGATGAATTGTCACAAAGGGGAATGACAAGGGTCACCCCAACCTTTGCTATAAATATTCCCTCATAACTCATTGTAAAGGATTTTGGTTAGCCAAGCTTCCGATAGGATTATCTTAGAGAGAGCTTGGATAGTATTGTAATGAGCCTTGGCTTCTCCACTGCACAAAGCTAGTACATCTCTTTGGAGGAGCAAGCAGTTGTGGATGTAACGTTCCGTTGTCAGAACTAGTGGTTGGAAATGGATGTATTGTATGGCTGAAACTCACATTTCTTAATATAATACGAGCCAGCACATTTCATGCATATGTTATATTATATTTCAGCTATCTGTTTAATCTAAATGATATATGTATTTGTTTGCTTACGCATGCATGTATATCTATTTTTGTGTATGTATGTATGAATCTTTCTGAAATGTGTTGGTTTAACCATCACTTTGGACTGCTAGCTAAATTTCCTTCCATGTTGTGATGTATTTTTTCTCGTGTGTTCACTTCTTAACTCCATCCTATCACAGGTTTCCAAGAGGCGCACTCATATCAACCCCCGTGTGTTAGAACCTCTCATTCACCTTCATTGGCTCACTGCATATGTCACACCCTTGCTACCAACAGAGTTATCTTACTTGCCTCTATGCGAAATAGCAATCAAGGCATTACCATACGACCCACTGTTGGGACTCCTACACCAAACGGTCTGAAGTCTAATTGGGACTTCTTACTGGGGAGATCCCTTGACATGTTGGCGACTCCAGCACCATCAATAGACATCTTACCCAAACCTCCCCTAACCCAATCTTATGTCCTATCTAAATAAATCTGCATTACCGATGTTACTTTACCATCGTTTCGAAGCCGTCATGATCATTCAATGGTCGACCCACATGGCATACCATACTCGCATTCAGATTTCATAGTAGTCAATTCATTTTGCAGATATGTCATTTAACAACATAGGGCATCATTTCACAACATGCCTCTCCACATGACCGATGAAAAAATAATTAAATTGTAACAATATGATCAAAATCATTGGGAATTCGCAACAAAAAATGGTAATGAGCATTAAAGTGGGAAATCATTTATGTTGTTGGTTCGAATTGATAAGGCAAGTTATAGTCGACATTTGAATTCATAGGTAAGGTGATATACGAGCTATGAAAAATAATTTGACAGGTGAAGTGTAGAATAAGAGTAAGATGGGGGGGGGCTATAGTGCGAATAGAACCCAATAGTCTGGAAGCCATTAAGGCTAATGTAACCGCCCTCCTCCCAAACTTACCCAATTCATTGGTCCACCGGGGTAAATAAGTGACGAAGAGTTACTATGATATGACCCAACCTCCTAGGTATACTAAAAACATACTAAAAACTTATTAACCCTCTTGAGGAACTACAAGACCCCTAGAAGCGAAAAAACCATTCCAGGTGTCCAAACCTTGAGCTAACTTTATTTTTCAATGACCTAGGTTTCTAGTCACATGCATAACAAGGCAAGCCAATGACTATAAGCCTCCAATAATTTAGATAACCCTGCCTCCCAGCAAATGCAATCTAATTTACTTAGTTCTGTGCATGCGACCCTCAGATCTGAGCCACTTTTTTAGTGCTAGGATCCATATCTATTCCCAGAACTTGATGGGACTTTCCAAAATGATGAATGAAACAAGGACAAAGCCATTAATGTAGGTTTTAACCCCGTACAGAAATTACCTGCATACGAATTCTAAAACACATAAAATAAACAATGCGAGAGCATAACACATAAAACACATATACATAGATATTTTCCCCTTGATCCCAAAATCGCGACTACCAACTTGATTTTTCATTATGTTCCTTTCAATGTTACAATACATATTTATACATGTTGAATCATCCAATACCATGGACTGAAAAAACCATCATGTCCAAAAAACATGTGCGAAAATCATGCACAACACCATAGGTGGGTCCGCACAACCTAACATAGGGTCCAAAACCAAAATTTTCGGGGCACTGCTCTAAACCCCATAAAGTAGGGTTACGGTACCCCTCAAACCCCCTGTGACCTTCCCCCCCTCTAACCCCCGGTTAACTACATGGGCTAGTCGTGGAAAGAATATAACACAACCCAACATTCTCCCACTTGTTGTTTTATTTCCATAGGGGGCCACAAGAGAGCTTAGTCATTTATCCAGCCCTATAATGCCCATTGTTTCCCTACACCAAGAGAAATTCTCAAAGCTCATAGATTTTGTCAATGCATCTACAGTATTCTTCAAAGTATCCACCTTTACCAGCAACACCTTTTTGTCTTCTATCATATCCCTCACAAAGTGATACTGAACATCAATGTGCTTTGTCTTTGAATGATATGTAGGGTTCTTCGCCAAGAAAATTGCACTTTGCTGTCACAGTCTATCCTTATAGCTCCCTGTACTAACCCCATACTTGAACACAATCTCTGCAACCAAACTGCTTCCTTGCTTGCATGAGTGGCTGCCATGTATTCTGCCTCTGTAGTTGATAGTGCCACTACAGATTGTTTCTTACTCATCCAACTGACTGCACCTCCAAATAGGTTAAACACATACCCACTTGTAGATCTTCTCTGATCCAGATCTCCAGCCCAGTCTGCATCAACAAAGCCACGGATATCCAACACTCTGTCTAATCCTAATCTTCCTTGGTAGCACAAACCATATCACTAGTGCCACGCAAATACCTAAAAACCCGCTTCACTGTTGTCCAGTGCTCCTTCCCTAGTTTTGACATAAACCTGCTCAATACTCCCACTGCATGTGCAATGTCTGGTCTAGTACAGACCATGGCATACATCAAGCTACCGACTGCGCTTGCATATGGAACATGGGACATGTCCTCTTCCTCTTCTTGTGTCTTGGGACACTGTTCAGCAGATAACCTCACACCTACAGGAATAGGAACCTTCACCGGTTTACTAACCTGCATATTAAACCTCTGCAATATTGTCTCGACATACTTCCTCTGGTTTAACCAGAGCTTCCTCTTTGCCCGATCTCTTTTAATTTCCATGCCCAAAATATAGTTTGCAGCACCGAGATCTTTCATGTCGAATTTGGAGGACAATTGGGTCTTCAAATCCTGGACAATTTCTTTGTCATTTCCAACCA
>APFE030796289.1:75505-90181 GCA_000404065.3 Pinus taeda | reverse complement strand
CTGATACCAAATGTAGGTTTTAACCCCATACAGAAATTACCTGCATACAAATTCTAAAACACAGAAAATAAACAATGTGAGAGCATAACACATAAAACACATATATACAAAGATTTTCCCATGGATCCCAAAATCGGGACTACCAGCTTGATTTTTCATTATGTTCCTTTCAATGTTACAATACATATTTATACATGTCGAAGCATCCAATAGCATGGACTGAAAAAACCATCACGTCCAAAAAACATGTGCGAAAATCATGCATAAAACCATAGGTGGGTCCGCCCAACCTAACATAGGGTCCAAAACCAAAATTTTCTGGGGTGCTACCCTGGACCCCATAAAGTGCAGTTACGGGTACCCCTCAAACCCCCTGTGACCTTCCCCCCCTCTAACCCCCAGTTAACTACGTGGGCTAGTCGTGGAAAGAATATAACACAACCCAACAATTAATGCAAAACTCAGACTAGAACTTGAACTAACAAGGTCTAACCATGACAAACATTTTGTCAAACATTTTGTGAACATGTAGTCTACAAGCTATAAATGCATATTTGAACATAGGGGTCTCATACTTATCTAAAAATCATCAAGAAGGTAATTCAATTTCAAAATAGCTGCAATAACATCTATTAGGTTTTCATTCAATAATCATTCATTTACTAATCAAAACATGTTGAGAGCCATAACTAGAATTTGTCATGAAACAATGCTTATAACCAGCATATAACTAGAATAATAACACAGATAGAAACACCATTAAATCCACATACTAACAAGAATAAACACTCCTGAAATACAAGAGGCAAAGATATTTTATTAACATATGAAAATCCAACCAAGTGAGGGACTTCCATGTACCACCCAACCATAGATTGGGTTGAACCAAATCTCTCTTTTAGTCAATCACCCCCGTGTCACATTCCAAACATGAATATAAGATCTCATGGAATAACCAAAACAAAACCAAACCATGGATTCCAGAGGCAAAATCGACTTAACCCTCAACTAATGATTCCACCTCATAGTCAAACATCACTAACCATCACCAGATTGGTCTCTACTCAAGTTGTCCATGGATCCAAAACATTTGTTCCAACTAGGCTCTAGGACTAGTAACTCAACCCATAATTGTCATAGGGATCCAGAGTGTTTGTCAAACCAAGGATCTAGGACTAGTAATTTAACCCATGGCTGGAACACGGCTCGAGAGAATTTTCCCAACCAAGGCTTCCAAGACTAGTAACTCAGCCCAAGTTGTTCAAGGGATTCCAGAGAGTTAGTCCAACCAAGGCTCTAGGAACTAGTAACTTAACCCATATACATAAGGAACATGAACACCAATCATAAAACAAATGGAAAAACCCACAACACCATGGCTATCTAGGAAATGGAAAGGCTAGGAAAAATCATTATTAATCTAGGAAATCCTCCATGCCAATGACATATCATAACCAAATAACCGCATGCATATGTCATGCATGCCAAAACTAGCAAGGAAATCATACATGCAACTTAGTACCTGCAAAGTAAACATGTTGTAGATACTCATCCCACTATCCCCTTGCACTTTCCTACTTTTCCTTTGCCTTCTTTCTCTAAATCCAAAGTATGCCAAATCCTCTAGGGGTGCTCCAAGAAAACTCTAAATGTGCAAGAGTAAGAGAGAGAGAGAATAGAATGAGAGTGCCAAAGACTGAACTAACAAAAGTTGTGAACTAGTCCTCAAAATCCTTTTTTATCATTGAGGCCTCTATTTTCTTCATTTTCCTCTATTTTTCTTTCAATTTTCCTCACATGCAATTTTGTGACCTTTTACCTTCCTTTTCTCCTATTTTCCATTATTTTCATAAATAAATGCCAATTAATTTCACTTTGCCTTTTTCATTGCCTTTGCCGATTTCCATAACCATTAATTAATCACAAGTGATCCTCGTCACCATATTGTTTGCCCGACATTCAACTTCGAATATGTGTCCCATGACCTTGGTCTTATTTTTCCTTTATTAACTTTATTACATATATTTTTTAACGAGGATTGTTACATCTAATCAAGTGGCGTGGGACATTTTGGTTCAGGCTTAGTGGAATTTATTTTTGGAGATGTTCCAGGGATTTGATATTCAAATTTCACTGGATTTCACTAAGACTTTAATGGTGACAAAGCCCTGGTTAGGAAATTTACTATTCCCATGAGCAAAGAGACACTAGAAGTAAGTACTGAGCTTCCCTTGACTAGTGAAAAATGTATAAGAATCTTAAAATTTTGAATGAAAGTTGTCGTCCTTTCATGGAAAACCTACATCACTGCCTAACTTGAAGCAGGGAGTCAAAATGGAGTTGTTACAACTGGTATGGTGTGATGTTATTTATTTTGTACACAAAATTATTACATGTGAAGGATGTTATACAAGGTTTTCCAATACCATATTCATATCCTCATGTATTTGGCTGGAACAAAACCCATGAACATTCCCTATTTCTTGCTAAAGAGCCGTACCAAAATGGTTGCAGTTGTTTGAAAAAGGAAAAACCATGAATTGGAACTCTTTCATCAAGGGCTTATAAAAATTATCAAGGACGAGCTTACTAGGATTGGACTTCTGTGGGGATCATTTTTGCAAGAAGGGAAACTTATGTCGAGGGCATATGTTTTAACTCACCAAGAAATTAGCAGCAAAAGGAAACTTAAAGATTTTTCTCCATAGACAAGCCCTAAGTGATGTTACCCTACTCAAGCATTTAAACAGGAAACGGGTAAGCAAGTTGAGGATAGTATTGTCGATGTTACATGCAATGATGAACCAGGGTCGGAACCATAATTTGAACCAGTGGATATGGATATGGGTGACACTGATGTTGAAAGTTTTCCATTTCAAAGTGAAATTGATTGCTCGCTATAAGAGGAGACCATGTAACTTCAAATGGGGAATACTGACAAGAAGGTGAAGAAGTCAAGATCAAAAGGTAAGGTCATCATGCCTAATCCCTTTAGATTTTGTAGCCCCATTTATTAAACCCTGTTAAAAAATAAATAAGAGACTTATGCTGCAAAATCATAAATTAAATGCCCGACTACAAAAATTTAGGCAAAAACTTCAAAATATGGATACTTTATTGAAGGCCATTGACGAGGTAGAGGGGCCTAAGGTGAGGGTTGATCACTACTGCCAAGAATGCACAACATAGGCACAAAACCTCATCAATAGCATTCTTGATGACATTGTTACAAATAACTATGTCTTGTTGCGATTAAAACCTGACCTTCCACTTTTACTATTGGGGTCCTTCCATATAATTTATAGCAATAATGTGTTTTATATAATATGTTTTAAACATTCAATCACTATTAAACTCTCAGTTTACTATGACAAAGATATATATGTTATAATTGAGGCAAAATGTAAGGGTGTTGCGCCCTTTCCCACATTTTTTTTAATATATATATATATATTATATTTATATATATCAACTTGATCTTCCAGAGTAGCAGACTAAGGATGATCTTTTTTATTTGGGGATAATTGATAATGATACCCACCATTAGTTGATTGAAAAGATGAGGAAAAGATGGTTCACCATGTACTTGGCTCAAGAATCCAAATGGAGCTGAGATCAAGAAGTGGAACGAAAAAAATTTGAAAGAGGAGGAACTTAAGATAATTGCGATAGACTTGGAAATGCAAGGGCTTACTACCTGAATCCATTCAAGAATTTACTCTATTTATTTGCATGAGTGTTGGGTAATTTTGTAGCTACAACATATTGCAGCAAGGCAGCCTCATGAAATTTCACAACCACAAAAATTTATGGACATATACTTCAATGCTGATAATATCGACCAAAACCTTGTATGTGATTTATATCTTTCTAGTTTTATCTTGTCAAACAATTCCATGTGGAACCCTAACCCGTTCGTAGGGGCATATTCATCTCAGAGCCTCAATTTCTTACATAAAAATATATATTACAATGGAAGAAGGCTCAATTTTTTTATTCAGTGTTGGAAGATGCATCAAATCTAGTAGTCAGGGAAGAGTACCCTCTGAGAGGGCTAGTTCATGATGATCTTAACAGATTAAGGGTGGACCCAAGGGATGTAACGACTGTACAACATAACCAACAGTTCACCATTACAAAATATCAAGAAGTGGCTAAAATCGAGACCTGTAATTCCCTGTTGATTGCAGAAAACACATGGAACGCCCTTCCGAAGCATATTCGACAAAGATTTCCTTTGGGACACACTTAATTATGTTTGGAACTTAATAGATCTGATTTTTATGCTAGTTTTTAGTTGAAATATAGAGCTCGGTGGATAGGTTTAAGGTTTCATTTTCCAATTCAATGGTGTCCTACGAGACACCTGTCCATTGGATGAGATGGAAGAGAAACGCGCTGGCGAGAACTGGAACGCTACCTTGGTTACTACTATTTGGGGAAATTTGGTCATCCATCTTATTCCTCAAGTGATATACACGCATGACTATTTCAATAAATTGGAAGCACTAATCCAGATTGTCCAAGGCCACAAATGGACCATTGCTCAGACACCTTTATTCAGGGATAGAAGGCATATTCAAACCAATAGGGCACTAGAAGATAAGAACAACAACAAGCATCTTCTCTCGGAAGTTGGTATCTAAATTTCAAGTTGATTTGACGACGTTGGCATATTTCCTTAAGTTGTTGTTCGTGAGCCAATCAATTGAATCAAATGGCTCTCATATATTTTTCCAATCCAAAAGGAGAATTTTATGTCCCGAGGATTAATGAATCAATAGTTGAGATGCCTCGACGTGCAACGTTTGTTGTGTCATTGAAGCTTTAATACGATTAAACATGTAACTATGTCAAGTGTGTCTGGTCCTATTTTGGTAGTTTAGGTGAATTATTTGGATAGTGTAGCCTCCAGGTTTAATCAGTTGTTGGGACAAAGATTCCTCTGCTCTCTTATGAATATGTATGTAAAACCTATGATGAAAAACGTCGTTGTCGAGACTCTACTATATTTTTGTTTGATAATATAGTTGCTCGCGGATGCACATTTTCTTCTACTGAGCTTGTATTTTCAATTCAAGCATTGGGTGCAGGTCGGATCCCGTGTTGAGATCGCTCGAGGTAAGGCCACGTGCACATATCTTTCCAAACATTTATTTATATGTGTGTTTTTTTCTTGCAATATTTGGTTTAAGCAGTAGTCTATAACGCGACTTTTTGAAAGCTTTTCCGGCAGATTTTTCCGGTCAAAATCCGGCAGCAATTCATTGGAATCCCAAGAGTTTGATAGCTAGTTTCTGCACAATCAATGGCTCCCAGGGTTTTTTAGGGCGCTGAATCCAAATATGCAGTTAAAAAACCATTTTAACTGCTTAAAAATCAAGATTTAACCTCATTTCTTCGGCGGATTCCGTCACCGGAATCTCCAAAAAGTCGCATTATAGACAACTCCTTGGTTTAATTATTATTTAGTAGATTACGATCGAACAAAGTAATTTGTGTGGTGTGTTGTAGTGTGATTGATGTTAAATCTATTTTTCTACTTTTTTTTTTGGCCAATTTCTTGCATCAGTATGTTTATAGAGGTGGTCGCACCATTGCTACAAAATTGGCAGTTCTTATTGTGAAATTATCAGACTAATGCATAAATGCAGAAGGTGCTACAAAATTAGACCTTGATAAGAAACCTTGTCTGAATTAGGTATCGCTCTTAAGTTTTGAATTCTAGTACTTGGGTAAACTTATAGCCACACTGATTTGAGTAATTTAACCTCTCTTGATCTTTACTTCCAACACCAATAGATTTCATGCATAGATATAAGAATTGGTAGGAACTTTGGTAATTGTGCATAAAATGCAAAGTACTCACATGTTAACAAACCTTGGTGGACAATAAAATGAGTAGGTGAATCATTAATAAATAAACTAATTACATTCACAATGTTAGACTCCAAAGTTTTAACATTTGGTGGATCGATGATGATTTCCTTCCCCTCGTAATATGAAATCAAATTTGGTAGCACTAGAAAATTCAAAGGACGTTGGATACTTTTGTCAAAACATGTAAATAGGTCAAACTCACTCACTAAAAACAACATAGGATGTGGTTAATCAGCGAAAAGAGTAAAAAATAACAATTATCAAGGTAATCTAGGAGAAAATTATGAGGAAATTGGAAATAGACAGGCACGTCATTGCATGGATTTCAGTTGTGGGGAAGGATTCAAGAAATAAATATTGTATTTATCTTATTTGTGTGGTAGGGTTTTCATATTGTCACCAAATGATGTAAGCTCAATTACATGCTATAATTCAAGATTCCTTGAAAAGGAAAACCACCCTGTTGATCAAAAGTCAAGTCTAAGTATAGAATACATGGAAATCTTCTAGTCAATTGAGCATAGTCATGCACCAAAAAATCCAAAGAATGATGTTTTTGAGGATTCATTAATATTATGCTATAAGAAATCTAATATAGAGCTTCCGAATAGTGATGGTGTAAAAGGTAAGAGGCCAAGGTGCATGAAAAGGGAAGAGGTCGAGGTTGATATGAAGTTCTCTCATCCTTTAACACAAAAATAGACTAAGGGGCTAGCCTTGTGGACCCAGGAGAAGGTTTTCATATTGTCACCCAAATGATGTAAGGTAAATTACATGCTATAATTCAAGATCCCTTGAAAAGGAAAACCACCCTGTCTATCAGAAGTCAAGTCTAAGTATAAAATACATGAAAATATTCTAGTCAATTGAGCATAGTCCATGCACCAAAATCTCCAAAGAATGATGTTTCTGAGGATTCATTAATATTGTGCTATAAGAAATGTAATATGGAGCTTCCCAATCGTGTAAAAGGTAAGAGGCCAAGTTGTATGAAAAGGGAAGAGGTCAAGGTTGATATGAAGTTCTCCCATCCTTTAACACAAAAATAGACTAAGGCGCTAGTCTTGTGGACCTAAGAGAGGGATGACATGGAAGGTGCCACAAGACATACTAGGTAATGTAGGGTTTCCAAGTTGGCACCAAATGGGTTCCATGTGGCAGTGCCCGCTAACATGGAAATGTTTAAAAAGGGCTAATATTTGAATGGCCATAACTTTCGACCCATAACTTAGATTGTCATAAATATTTTATCGCGGAAATCTCTCGATGAGCTAGACATGATGGTGATGTTTATTCTGACTTTTGTGAAAATTGAAAATTGAGAAAAAAATGTAACCTCGTTTCCTTAATGAGATCTTGGAATTCGGGGTAGGCCTAAGCATCATTTAGCTTGGAAGGTACAAGGGGGTGGGAGGGAGGGTTAAAGAGTGTTATTAGAGCATTAGGTTCAATACTAGACCTCTGGAGATGAGTTTGGTTCTAGCACAATGTGATAAAGTGTAGGACCTGATTGCAAATGACAATAGTTATGATGATTGATGCTATGTGATGTTTGAGATGCATATGTATGGGTAGTTTTTTTATTGATTTTGATATCATTATTACTTCTTATGGGCTTTCTAACTTGAGATGTGATGTTTCAGATAGCTTGCAGGAATAAACTTATAATGGCAAGCCAAGGTGATGATGGATATTGTTCATTTATGTTTGGATTATCTAATAGTTGGTTATGTCTTGCAGTAGATAGGAAGACAACAAGGGATGAGAAGTAGGATGGTGCAGTATAACACTAATAGATCTCAACATGGACCTAAAAAAGACATAGTAGAAAAGAGGGGAGTGGCAAGTTCTCCTGATTGGATGGATAAATTAAGAAGCATAAGGACTGAGATAAGAAGTTGCAAGGCTAATAATGAGAATATTTTCAAGGCACATGAAAAGCAAGCTAAAGTGAATGTAGTCATATTGTGAAGCTTGTCATATTTGTAGAGACAAAAGCAACATGAACTTGGAGCCAGCTACAAGTTCAAGCAAAGTTCTTCAGAACATGAAAGATAAGAGGTGAGAACTAATGGTGCAGAAGGAAACACATCTAGGAAGAGGCACAAGCATGGAAGTGAAAAAATAGTAAGGGGTAGGACTCTTATAAGTATTCCATAGAGGAGGAAAAGTAGCCAAGAATAGTTATCTAGTGTTTAAATAAGGAAACAAGTGAAGATTTTCCAACTGAAGTCATCATGAAGTTTAAAAAATTTAATATCTCCTAAGGTCCAAAGTTTATAAAGTTTAAAAATTGAAGACTCTGCGGTTGTTTCTTCGATAGTCACACACCGCGGGGAATTTTCTTCAAAAACCCCGCGGTTGAGAAAATGGCTAACTCGGAAAATTCAGGACCACTTCACACACTTGGAGGCAATTCCCTGACAATATCTCAGTCCATGAAAATCGAATTCGAGCTACCTTGAAGATATGCAACCCTCAATGGAATCATCTTGTCCTACCCATGAGTCATTGTCATTCATTAGCCAATAGAGGGAAGATGGATTCAAAAATTCTATGTAAACAGGCCATGCGAGAAATAAATTATGAGACAATGTTATGTTGGCAAAATTTCTATCATAGCAAACCAACATTTCATTGTTGAAGCCAAAGAAAGTAAGAGCACTAGCATGTTTTCCATACTGATTTTAAGAAATCCATCATCTTAGTGAGAGGAGAAGAGTCCACCATTGAGAGAGTCTTCATACTTCTTTGAGAGAGAAGAGAAACTTGCAAAGAGAATGGGGAAAAGAACCTCCTTGCTGAGGATTTTTTAGCACCATAGCTCAAAGAATTCTCTTCAAGTGTTTAATATTCATCAATTGTATTGAACTTCTACTACCAACAATCAATAAAGGGAGCTTTTTCCATTATTTTGCTGACTTGTTTGCTCCATTGAGAATTGTTTGTGTATTTATCTCCTTTTTTAGTTCATGTTTGTTTATGCATTGTTTGTGTATTTATCTCTTTGTTTTAGTTCATGTTTGTGTATGCATTGTTTTCACTATTTGCAATGTGGTAGTGTTTTTGTGGCAAAGATGTACCAAAAGACACCTCCTTAACAGTTGGTTGTTCCCTGCAAAGGAACACAAACAAAGTTGGTGTTTTTAGTGAACAAAATTAGATAAACAAAGCATTGAAAATAGTGAAAACAATGCATACACAAACATGAACTAAAACAAAGAGATAAAAAAACAAACAATGCTCAATGGAGCAAACAAGTCAAAAAAATAATGGAAACGCTCCCTTTATTAACTGTTGGTAGTAGAACTTGAATACAATAGATGAATATTAAACACTTGAAGAGAATTCTTTGAGCTATGGTGCTAAAAAATCCTCAACAAGGAAGTTCTTTTCGTCACTCTCTTTGCAACCTTCTCCTCTCTCTCAAAAAAGTATCAAGACTCTCTCAATGGTGGACTCTTCACCTTTCACTAAGATGATGGATTGCTTAAAAGCAATATGGTCAACATGCTAGTGCTCTTACTTTCATTTGCTTCAACAACAAAATGTTGGTTTTCTCTAATAGCAATTTGGCCAGCATAACATTGTCTCATACTTTGGTTCTCCAATGGCCTATTTATATATAATTTTTGAATCCATCTTCCCTCTCTTGGTTCATTAATGAACATGACTCATGACTAGGACAAGACGATTCCATTGAGGCCTGCATATCTTCAGGGTGACTTGAATTCAGTTGTCCTAGACTAATATCCTCTCAAGGAATCGCCTCCAAGTGTGTGAAGTGGTCCTGAATTTGCTGAGTCATTCATTTTATCGACCGTGTAGCTTTCGAAGGAAATTTCGCGTGATGTGTGGCTATCAAACAAACAGCCGCTCAATTTTTTAACTTTATACTTTGGACCTTAGGAGAAATTAAATTTTTTAAACTTCATGATCTCTTCAGCTGGAAAATATTCACTTGTGCATTCTTCTATAAGCCTTTTAACATCTTCTGGATTGTGCAAACATGTGTACGATTTTCTAGTGTTAATAGTTGCCCCCTTATATATGAGGTTAGGAGCAAAAATATAGCCAAAATACATCATGCTTTTTGTTCTTATGGAGAATCTGATCAACTTTCTGAGAGATAGGATAACTTGTTATGGATGTGAGTAGGGAAACCCCTTAACTAAGTATAAAGGATAACCATGCTCTAAAGAAAACCTAAAGAGTAAAAAAGTGTTTATACGAGGTGGGCATGTCCCATGCTTGTTATGATGACTAGTGACTATTTATTACAATCAAACATGAAGTATTCCTGTCAAGTTAGTTTTGGAATGGCTGACATGTTGATAGCTGATGATGGTGCCCTCGAAGCACTTCTGACCTATAGACAGAATCAGGTGCCCCCATGCATCAAGAAAAGGTAAAACACTGCTAGAGTGAGGTGCTTGAGGATGCATTGGTATTTGATTGTGGGTACCTCCCACACATCAAGATGTAATCATTGTAGAGTGAGGTGTTAATTGATGCATGGATCTTCGATTTAATGAGAGAACTACAATGGTCATGAAGTACGATACCACCCTGGCATGAAATCTTGTGTTTGTGTCAAATGTCAAGGGGACCGATGATGTCATTGGGCAATAGTGATTTCCACTGTGCTACCCGAGGATGTACCTTAAGTGGGGGAGTATCCAAGGTACCACCTTGATCCTAGAATATGGGTGTTGAATTTGACAAGAAAGAAGCATCAACCGCCCAAAAATGTTGATTCAGGGAATTAATATATCATATGAAAGTGAAATGTAACAGGGTGGGTCAGTGAGGCATGATAAGAAAGCTGGTGATATCAATGGATATGGACAACTAGCCCGAGTTTAGAGTTGTAATGCAAGTGGCGACTTTCAAAATAATTTTTTTGATAGGGATGGCCCTGGAGTAGGTTGGACTTCCAGGGTAGGTTTAAGTATGTTATGACTAGTGTGAAGGGGGTAACTAAATGTGGATGATTTGCAAGCTTTGACCAAGGGTGACTATAAATTTCTATCGGGTATAAGACATAAAAATATGGGTGGGAACCTTTTTCCTAAAAATATTTGTACATTTTCCAAAAGAATGTAAAGGTGGTTTGGGATGTACATACACGGAGATGAGTGCCCCTTGAAAATAGTGACCTGCATGATGATGAAGGTAAGGTGTTGTTTGTAGAGGGAGGGGGCCCCATTGGTTAGTATCAGTGTTGGGGTGGATGAGGTAGATGGAATGACACAAATGGTCTACTGTAATATGGGTGGATGGTAGGCCTAGTGTAGCATGTGGTAGTGCATGTGGTTCAATCCATCTGTGATCAATGAAGGTTGCCTGGGAGTAGGGGAGGTAAGCAAGATGAAAAGAAGAGAAGTATGAGGTTGATCTTTGATACATGTGACTAAAATGGCCCCCGAGCCTAGGGGAATAGACATATGTACCAATAGTGTGAAGGGGATTATGAACTGGGGTGATCCATGTAGATTGGGCTCTATCGAGGGATGTGGATGCTTACCATGTGCAGGTAGAACGTGATGGTAAGCATGGTCAAGATGGTGAACCCTATGGTTAATGTCAAAGACATGATGGCATGATATGCAAGGCGTTGGAGGAATACTATCATGTTGAGTGGAGGATGATATATTGACTATCGATTGCCACCAGGGGAATCAACTTGCTGTGAAGGTGTTGATATCCTGCAACTTCGAAAGGCAATACTCTAAGTGAAAACATCCATCTATCAAAATATGCAAACTGGAAAGAAGGATGTACCAAAAACATAGGAAGGCACACCTAATGGATTCTCTGAACGAGTGAAGTTGACGTTCCTTTTGCCTAACTGGGTAAGCATCAGGCCACATGTCGGTGTGGTACTCCACAATCGAAGGGCTGATAGCGAGCATCTCATAATATGGCTACACATAAATGTCCCTATATTTTGGAGACATGGCGTTGTAGGAGGTTACCTCTTCTAGGGAGCATGTTGCCCCCAACGAAATCTCTTCGACAGTGCCAGGTTTGATTGAAGTGTCAACCTTAATGGTAGGTGAGATATTTGACATGTTCCCCTCCTTGAATGCATGTAGTGTCGGGATGGGTTTTTTAGACCAATCTACCTATCCTCAGGGTAGGAAGTCCTTTGTTTCTACTGTGTAGATTTTGTGACTTGGTGCCTCAGTAGGTGAGAATGTTTTCTTCAGTAAGAAGAAAGAATGGTGATGCATTACATCCCAAGGGAAATCGGGTTCTATCATGGTCACTAGAATATCTTCTCTTGATTGAAAAATATTATCTAATGTTGAATTGGGTTGCACAAGGCCATGAGGGTAGGGTTCAGGCCTAGCTACACTGGCTAACAAGAAAGAATATCATTCAGTGATTGATGTCGTAGAACGTATCGAAGTTGAGAATGTGTGACTAGAATTATTTTTAGGATTCTCTCTAGGGGGACTCTGATGTTTTTATGAGTGTTCCTGCTAGGTATTTACCACTCCTTGATGGGGGAAGGGATGTTGCATTACTACTAGTTGTTTTTCCCCCCCTTTCCCCCCACTGCATTTTATCGTTTTCAACTCAGGGATTTGGGGACAATGATGGGTATAGTGACCATATTCTTCGCATATAGCACATCAATGATTTTTCCTTATACTTGTGTTCTTTTTTTGCCTTTGTGAGTTATTATTGGTCTGCCCCTGGTTTTGATTTTGGTTGGGGTTTCCCCAGCCGGTATCTGTGGGGGGTGTCACTGATTGTTGCCCCCCTTTCCAGGTTCTCCCTTTCGTTTTCTCTTTGGTTTCTTCTTAGCAACATTAGGTGGGTTAGCTGGGTTCAATTGCTCCTTCAATTATTGTTGTTGAGCAAGAGAAGATCACACTAGATTAAACTTCACATTATTTTGCGTTGGCGGGTTATTCTGTTGTTGTGCGGGGAAAGGAGAATATTGGTTCTTGTTCCTGCTTGGTATATGGATTTTGGGAAGAGGACATTGTGTCTGTATTCCTAGAGGAGTACTATTTTCCCTATGGGGGAAGTATTGAGCCTCCATGTGGGAATGATATAGGTTAACCCTGCTAACCAGATTCTACTTTGGTGTGGTTTAATCGAGGTAGTATCTTGTATGTTGCAGTGGTGGTGCATTTTGTGTAGCACAGAATGATTGACCACTGAACGAGTATCGGGGTACTAGTAGGCGTTGTTGAGTTAGTTTTGGGTTATGGACCCAATCAATCCATCAGCATCATTGAATGCACTTGGTGTCTCTTTATAATTCTGCAGGCGCGGTGTTGGCTTGTGTTATATTCTTTCCATGACAAGCCCACGTAGTTAACTGGGGGGATAGAGGGGGGGCGGAGCGCCCCCTTAGTTGTGCCAATTATGTAGTGGCGGGGTCACAGGGGGTTTGAGGGGTGCAGGTAACCCCCCTCTATGGGGTCCGGGGCAGCGCCCCAGAAAATTTAGTTTTTTGGACCCTATATTAGGTTAGGTGGACCTACCTATGGTTTTGTGCATGTTTTTCGCACATGGTTTTGGACGCGATGGTTTTCGGTCCATGGTTATGGACCTGTTTGTTTTCGGTCCATGGTATTGGATGCCTCAGCATGTATAAATATGTATTGTAACATTGAAAGGAACATAATGAAAAAACAAGCTCGTAGTCTCGGTTTTGGGATCTAGGGGAAAATCTCTGTGTATATGTGTTTTATGTGTTATGCTCTCGTATTGTTTATTTTCTGTGTTTTAGAATTCGTATGTAGGTAATTTCTGTAAGGGGTTAAAACCTACATTTGGTATCAGAGTTGTTTTGGCTTCAAGGGGACGTCTTTGTTGCTGAGGGGTTTCACTCGGGCATGTGATAGACCCTGTTCAGTGGGAGATCTACAGGATAAATTTTGGTGGTGAAAGAAGATGGCGAGCAGTGGAGAGATAGAGATTGAAAAATTTAATGGTTAGAGTTTTGAGTTATGGAAACTCAAGATGGAGGATCTGTTGGTGGATAAATATCAGTGGATCGCAGTAGATCCAGGTATTAAACCAACGGCAGTGTCCGATGAATAATGGAAGAAGTTGGATAGGAAGGCAAAGAGCACAATATGATTGTGTGTCTCAAATTCAGTATTGTTGAATGTATCAGGGGAAGCTATGACGAAGGCTTTGTGGGACAAGTTAGGGAATTTGTACCAATCTAAGTCTTTGGTGAATAAACTGTTCCTACGGAAAAAGTTGTATAACCTGATGATGAAAGATGGAGACTTAGTGACAGGGCATCTGAACACATTTAATACTGTGGTAAGTCAGTTATTATTTTTTGATATTAACATTTCAGATGAAGATAAGTGCATCAATTTGTTGTGTTCTCTACCAGATTCGTGGGATAGCTTGGTTATTGCAATAGGTGGCAATGAAACTTCCTTGCAGTTTGATTAAATAGTCTCATCCTTGTTGACGAAGGAAATGAGACGGAGAAATATGGAGAGCCAGAATGGTGATGCCTTGTCTGTATTAGGACGGTCCCATAACAGAAACAAAAATAAGTCATCAAGTGGGAGGTATAAATCTAGAGGGAGATCTAAATCTCCAGGAAAACCTGTAAAGGTGGTGCGTTGGAAATGCGGAAAGAGAGGGCACTACAAAAGGGACTGTAAGTCTAAAGCTCTTGATAAAGGAAATGCATCTGATGATGCTCCTTCTGCAGAGGTGAAAACCACCTCAGATGAAGGTGGGGATGTGTACTTGGCTTCTTCAAGTACACATGTATATCATGAGGCATGGTTGATTGACTCAGGT
>APFE030796289.1:398-62751 GCA_000404065.3 Pinus taeda | reverse complement strand
TAAAGCTCCTGATAAAGGAAAGGGATCTGATGATGCTCCTTTTGCAGAGGCAAAAACCACCTCAGATGAAGGTGAGGATGTGTACTTGGCTTCTTCAAGTACACATGTAGATCATGAAGTAGGGTTTATTAATCAAGTGCATCCTTTCACTTCACTCCCCATAGAGAGTGGTTCCACAAGTATGAGAAATATGATGGTGGTGATATCTTCTTAGGGGATGATAGGAAGGCTAGAATTGTTGGTCATGGAAAAGTAAAGTTGAAGTTGCAAGGTGGAAGGGTTAGAACACTTCCGGCTGTTCTACATATTCCTGCATTGGCTAGAAATCTGATTTCTGTAAGCAAGTTGGATGATGTAGGTATAAAAACAGTGTTTGAGAATTATACCTGCAAGATGGTTCGAGGAGCACTGGTATTGATGTGGGGAGTTCAGACTGGAACTCTATACAAGCTGTAGGGTAGCACTGTTGTTGAAGGTTGCAACAGTTCTGTGGTTCCTGAAAGTGGAGCAGAAAATCTAGTGGTCTTTGGAGAGAAGACCATGCTGTGGCATCAAAGGCTTGGACATATTAGAGAGAAGGGCCTTCAAATACTTCATGGTAAAGGTATGAGTAATAGCTCTCTGGATTTTGATTTCTGTGAAAATTGTGTATATGGGAAGCAAAATTAGGTGAGTTTCCCCTCTGGTGGTAAGAGGGCGAAACAGATATTAGAGCTTGTGAACAGTGATGTGTTTGGACTTGTGAAGGTTCAATCACTAGGTAAATCTGTGTACTATGTATCATTTATAGATGACTTCTCAAGTAATACATGGATATATTTCCTTAAGAAGAAATCTGAAGTCTTTGATAGGTTTAAACAATTTAAGGCTCTGGTGGAAAACCAGACAGAGAAGAAGATAAAGGTGTTGAGGACAGATAACGGTGGAGAGTTTTGTAGTAAGGAATTTGAAGAATTTTGTAAGAAGTGTGGTATAACACGGCAGAAGACTACTCCATATACACCCCAGCAAAATGGAGTCGCAGAAAGAATGAACAAGACGTTGATGGAAAGGGCAAGAAGCATGCTCAGTGGTGCCGGGTTAGGACAGGAATTCTGGGCAGAGGCGGTAGATACTGCATGTTACTTGGTCAATAGGTCACCTTCATCAGCGTTGGAGGATAAGACTCCACAAGAAGTATGGACTGGTAAGAAACCCTCTCTTTCACATCTGAGGGTATTTGGATGTGATGCATATGTACATGTTCCAAAGGAGAAACGAACCAAGTTGGATAGTAAATCTGAAAAGTGCATCTTTATTGGGTATAAGGATGGTTTAAAGGGTTATAAGCTTTGGAACCAGTAACAAGGAAGGTTGTGTACAGTCGAGATGTGGTGTTTAGAGAGGTGAAAGATGTTATTAAACATGAAGTCCAACCAAAGGAACCTGTGAAGATAGAGTTTGAACTAAAGGAGGAAGAATAGACTCTGTAGCAGAGGAGGAATCAGAAGATGAAGACCACAAACTCTGGCTGTGAGAAGATCAGCTCGAGAAAGAAGGCAGTCAGAAAGGTATAGTCCATCTGCTTTCTGTTCAAACTTTGCTTTGTCTGTTACTGATGATGATCCCAGAACTGTGAAGGAAGCAGTGGATTCAGAGGATGGAAAACTCTGGAAAAGGCCATGGTTGATGAAATGGCATCTTTGCACAAAAATGAGGCTTGGGATCTGGTGGAGTTGCCGGATGGAAGGAAACCCATGGCAGCAAAATGGGTGTTGAAGAAGAAGACCCAAATGCATAGGGAAGGTGGAGGAAATACAAACTCGGTTGTAGCAAAAGGTTTTCCCAGGGTGCCAGGAAATTGATTTTTGGTGATTATTTTTTCTCCTGTTGCCAAGGTAACTTTATAGATTAATTTTATCAGTTTGGTTTGCTACCTTTTGATTTTGAGGTAGAACAGTATGGAATGTGAAGAACAACATTTCTTCATGGGGATTTGGAAGAGGAAATCTACATGAAGCAACCTGAAGGCTTTGCGGTGAAGGGTAAGAAAGAACTAGTATGCAAGTTAAAGAAGTCTCTGTATGGGGTAAAACAGTCACCAAGGATGTGGGATCAGAAGTTTGATACATTTATACGGGGACTTGGCTTCACCAGAAGCAAAGCAGATCATTGTGTGTATTTTAAATTAATTGGTGACCGTGTTATTAATCTGGTCTTGTATGTGGATGATATGTTGTTGGTTGGAAATGACAAAGAAATTATCCAGGATTTGAAGACCCAATTGTCCTCCAAATTCGACATGAAAGATCTCGGTGCTGCAAACTATATTTTGGGCATGGAAATTAAAAGAGATCGGGCAAAGAGGAAGCTCTGGTTAAACCAGAGGAAGTATGTCGAGACAATACTGCAGAGGTTTAAAATGCAGGATAGTAAACCGGTGAAGGTTCCTATTCTTGTAGGTGTGAGGTTATCTGCTGAACAGTGTCCCAAGACACAAGAAGAGGAAGAGGACATGTCCCGTGTGCCATATGCAAGTGCAGTCGGTAGCTTGATGTATGCAATGGTCTGTACTAGACCAGACATTGCACATGCAGTGGGAGTATTGAGCAGGTTTATGTCAAAACCAGGGAAGGAGCACTGGACAACAGTGAAGCGGGTTTTCACGTATTTGTGTGGCACTAGTGATTATGGTTTGTGCTACCAAGGAAGACCAGGATTGGATAGAGTGTTAGATATTCGTGGCTTTGTTGATGCAGACTGGGCTGGAGATCTGGATCAGAGAAGATCTACAAGTGGGTATGTTTTTAGCCTATTTGGAGGTGCAGTCAGTTGGATGGGTAAGAAACAATCTGTAGTGGCACTATCAACTACAGAGGCAGAATACGTGACAGCCACTCATGCAAGCAAGGAAGCAGTTTGGTTGCAGAGATTGTGCTCAAGTATGGGGTTAGTACAAAGAGCTATAAGGATAGATTGTGACAGCCAAAGTGCAATTTTCTTGGCAAAGAACCCTGCTTATCATTCAAAGACAAAGCACATTGATATTCAGTATCACTTTGTGAGGGATATGATAGAAGACAAAAAGGTGTTCTCCTCTCTGCTTTCCTCATCTCTATTTATACCCTAATTGGATGCTCTTCTTCTATCAAGCTTCAAGTTGCCCTGATGATGGATCCCAGTTGGGATTCGAAACGTTGGCAGATAAATTCTCTTACTGTGGAAACTCCGATGACTGAATCAAAAATATTATACCACAGAGGTCTCAAATCCAGAAAGGTGGACACTTTGAAGAATATTTCAGATGCATTGAAAAATCTATGAGCTTTGAGAAGTTCTCTTGGTGTAGAGAAACAATGGGCGTTTCAGGGCTGGATAAATGACTAGGCTCTCCCGTGGTCCCCTGTGGAAAGAAAACAACAAGTGGGAGAATGTTGGGTTGTGTTATATTCTTTCCATGACTAACCTACATAGTGAATCGGGGAGTTAAAGGGGGGGCGACAGCCCCCCCTATTCAGGGTTTTGAGGGGGGCGACAGCCCCCCCTGTTCAGGGTTTTGAGGGGGCCGGCAGCCCCCCTTGTTCAGGGTTTTGAGGGGGGCGAGTAGCCCCCCTCTACGGGGTCCGCGACAGCGCCTTGGGAAAAAAAAAATTGGACCCTATATTAGGTTGGGCAAACATACCTATGGTTTTCGGTCCATGGTAATTGATGCTTCGGCATGTATAAATATGTATTGTAACATTGAAAGGAACATAATGAAAATCAAGCTGGTAGTCCCGGTTTTGGGATCCAATGGGAAAATCTCTATATATGTGTTTTTTGTGTTATGCTCTCGCTTTGTTTATTTTTTATGTTTTAGAATTCATATGCAGGTAATTTCTATACAGGGTTAAAACCTACAAAGTGGATCATGTGCCAAGTTGGCACCATGGTTTTGTGGGCCTTTCCAAATTTTAGAGAGAATAGGGCTAATGGCATATTGATTAGCTTTACCACCTATAGTGACCACTCATGATGTTTTCCATGTTTCTCTACTTAAAAGATATGTAGAGGATGTTATTTATGTGATTGATTGGTTTGTGCTATGAGTGGAACCAGAGGGATAGTTCTAATCAAAACCACTATGTATTTTGGATCAAAGATAAGTCAAGCTCTGGAATCAAGTCATAGACCAGGTCAAGGTGCAGTGGAGACACTTTGGACCATAGGAAGCCACATGGGAGATGGTTGATCATATGAAGGTGTCATACCCATTTTTGTTTCCTAGTTAAGTAATGAAAATGTAATTATAAATAAAGTTGTGTATATGAAAATATTGTTGTATATTGCATATGTGTTCAGATGTAGAAAATCGATGATGATGTTCCTCTAAGGGGGTGGGGTTTGTAACATACCCATTTCCACCCTTTTGTAAATATTGATATAAGCATCATTATGTAAAACCAATGTAAATTTATGTAAATAAAAAAAAATAGAAATGATAACTGGCCTGAGAGGGACACTGATTTAGATTATGTGTAGGAGAAAAGGGGAGGATTGCTTGAGAAGCCTAAGCCTACAATCTAACTAGCCTAGTACTTTTTTGAATTAAAAATGCCACAGGAAAAACCTTCAAACATTAAAGCCTTCGTATCGGAGCCATTGTTGAGAAGGGGGACATGAGAGGGCATGGATGGGGCATGCATTAAAATCCTGTATGGGTTGTTGCTGTGAAAGAGGCACAAGGTCACACTCAAAATTATGGTGGAGTATGGCACTAAGGAGGAAGGACCACTAAAACCATCACCATGGAAGACCAAGACTAATCAAACATGCCACATGGCAAAGAATGTTAGGGCGGAAGTTTAGTGAGGGAGGCATCAAAGAGGTGGACAAAGATCAAAAGAAAAAAAGAGGGGAGACACATGAAGAGATCTTGAGGAAGAGGAACGTTGGCCAAAGTGTGAGGATAGGTTGCAAGAAGGAAAAAGGAATTGTGTTTGAAGAGTACAGGTGGAGCCACCTATGTGCTTATGGTGGAGCCATTGTGAGGCTATGGATTATTGATCTTTTGATTTATAGGTTGAGGAAAAATATTTGGATTCCCATGGAGGCCATGAAGTGGAACTGCTAGTGTGCTATGAATTCCTACATGAGATAGGTGGAGGCAATAGGTTCTAGATTCCTAATGAGAAAAGTGGGCAGAGAAGATTGGACCTCTAGATTCCTTTAGTGTTACTAAGGGTGGGGCACTATAAGTTCTATATTCATTGAACTAGTTGTGGGATGGAGCTATAAATTTTATGGATTCCCCGAACTAGTTGTGGGGTGGAGCTATAAATTTCATGAATTCCCTATTATTGCTTATGTTTGGGTGGATACATAATGTACTTTGGATTCTTGGTGGATAGGTGGAGGCTTTGTGGACTCTTGCTTCCCATGCGAATGAGTAAATGACTGGTGTGTTTATCCATGGAGCACTTCCCTTCACAGACTCTAAATCAGACTCAGGGGTGGTCAACTGTAAGAAAGACTTGTTGTGAAACCAACTGTTGATGCCTCGAAAATAGTTGCATTAAAATTGGGGAAAACACTTGGTCCGGACCTTAAAGTAGCTCCTTTTCCATTTGGTGTGGTGGCTCCGACTGGATATAATGGGACCGGTTTCCCAATGATATATGGGTTGGATGGGTGATTGGTTTATAGTATCTAACGGGAATGATAAGTGTTCTATTCTAAAATGCAAACAGATAAAAGTAATTAATCTATCCCGGGAATTCTTTCTCTTACTGTGATTCTTGGTTGTTCTTATTGACAAGTAAACATGAAGATGGCTTACTCATAAATAAAAATATTCATTCATATGATAATTACTTTGTTCAAGTAATTGAACAAAGTAATAATTAAAACGTTATCGCACTAACCATAATATATCACTGACACATATAATATACTATAATATATCTATAATATCTATATATATATATGAAAGATGACAATTCCATAAACATTCAATAGTGAAAGATTAAAGAATTGTTGTAGAAACGTATACACATCAATAATAGCAAAGTTAAATGCTTAATTCGCATAGAAACATAAAGCAAAAACATAGATAGTAGTACCATATGCATTTGGGTCTCCTCCGATGTGAATCCCATTCAAATCCTGCCTTTTAATTTGAGAAAACTTTCATAGGAAGCAAAAGTGCATATCACATAAAAGTCTTATGTATCAAAACTCATAATTCTAGTCCAATATTTTATAAAAATAAATATATTGAAAGCGCAGTAGTGCAACTTCCGATTCAAGTCTCAATACAAAAAATTGAGGACCCTTTCTAAAAACATGAAAGGGTCTATAAATACTACAAAAATAACAAACTATGAAAGAAATATGCTATGCGCTGGTATAACCAAATCACAAAAATGTGGAAATCATCTTGAAATAGGAATGTTGCAGTCGGTCAAAAAGAGTTCACTCTATTGGCTAATCATCTTGTGATCGGAGTTGACAAATGGCAAGCATCAGCTCGATTTCTGACAAATGACTCATATGTGAGTGTAACTGAGCTGTGTATGTGGCATCGGTAAGCTCGAGGATCATGTGGCTAATCGCATCAGTGAGACGTTTCATCGTTGTTCGCTGACTATGTGGTTTCACAAGGAAGAACCAAAAGGTTTCCCATGTTAAGTTGTGAATGCCTGCGATCAATTTTTCCCTTTGCTCAAGCTCGTGTTTCCACTGTTGTTCTAATGCTTTCACCTGTGGGAGTTTGCCTTAAGAGCATTCTGTTATTAGATTACATAAATATAGACTGTTAGTAATTAATTCAATCAAATTATTTGTCACTAATCTGCATCTGGATGTTTCTCTCTTAGCTTTCATTAACTGAGACTCCCATTCGGAGAATAGAATTTCTTTATGTGATTCCTGTATCTTTGGCAGGTTGGCAACTTTTCCTTCATTTGAATCTTGCCAAGGTAGAAACTTATTTAAGCTCTCATCTGCCTTCTCTAACTCAAGCCTTGCATCTACTGACTTATCGATCATAGCTGTTGTGATATCACATAAAGGAACGACCAATGAAATATTATGACATAGAAGATCTAACTGTCGTAATAGAGCCTTGGTCATCTCTAGGGCTTCAGTTTAGAATTCTTCTACCTTGGGATATCCCTTGAATTGCTCTATTTGGTCCTTCATTTGAGCAATTTTCTCTTCTTTTGATTTATTCATCTGCTCATTCAATAATTGTATCTTGCTTAATGCTTGGTACAGTTCCTGCTACTTATGAATAGCTTGCTCATCAATTCTTTGCTTTTCATTGAGAAATTTCTCATTCAACTACTTATTAAGCTATTTCTATTCTGCTAACTGTTGTTCCAGTTGTTCTATCTTCTATTGTTTTTTCTATGACTGTGCCTCTAGCATACTGATCGCTTGGTCCTTTTATTTCAATAAGTTACTGACCTCAGATGCCTTATCCATTGTTGTTGTTGTATATGCCCCGGCATACTAAGAAAGTTTGGTTAGATCTTCGGAAGGATTTACTTCCTCCCTCCACACCACATTCATCATTTCCATTTGAGGAGTCAAAAGAGGAGATTGATCAATTTTCCTCTTTTTCCTTTGCCTTTTGATTACAGCCCTATGCTTAGGGTTGTAGAAGATATCCAGTGGTGGTGTTTCTTCCACATGCAAAACAATCTCATCAAAGGGATGTTCAGGAATTATTTCTTTATCCTTATGAATCTTGGGTTTGTTGCTTGTTCCTTCAATCGAAACTGTGTTGACTGCTGATTTTTGTGTCGTGGTCACCTCTGGTGTAGTGAATCCTTGGATATTCTCAGTATGATTGATGATAGAATCAAATTGTTGCCATTCCTTGATTAGTTTAGGGTCAACATAGATGTCTGAATCAAGGGGTCTGTTACCTATTTCTTGCCTCTACTCCTGTTCTGGTGTCTTCTCCTTTTCAAGAACTTTTTTCACTTCAGGAGTATTCTTAGCAATTTCATGTTCAGTTTGGCCTTGTGGTTGAACTGTAGAGGTTGTAGCTAACAAATCCAAAGGTAGGGTTTCCAATCTTTAGGCCCTAATCCTATTGAAATTTTCCAATCCTTTTGTTCCCAATTTAGTCACAACCAATCCTTTATCCTAGAAAAATAGTTCTGTTGAAGAAAACAAGTCATTAAAGATATCTTCTTCATGATCAAATCTAGTGAGTTTAGCTTGAGAAGTAACATTATAGGCAACCTTTTTAGGGTCATACTGCCTCCTTGGAATAGTTGAGAGATTTAACATCTGAATTTTCTCGGCCTCTTTCTCTGCATGTTTATAATCATGCAAGGTAAAAATGCCACACCAAAGGGAAATGTAGGCCACATGTGTTTCTTGGAATCCCTAAGGGTCTTTGACATTCTCGCAACTGTTATCTGATATGCTAATTCCCAGGCCAATAATTTATCAGGAACATACAGAGGAAGAACATGGGGATCAGTGAGGTTGCCAAAAATCCTTACATAAGTGAATTTTCTCTTCTCCAAACCAACTTCCTACTGTTGTTAGGTAAATTGCTACTTCCTCAGATATCCTAGGGGGAGGCTTATTAAATATAGAATAATATATACGTAGAATAAAACCATTACAAATTCTATACAAATGATTCTTATAATGGGCCTTCCATAGCTCTTTGTGATAGATATGGATAGGATTGGGATCCTGGGAAGTCCATTTCCATCTGAGAACGGGGTATTCTGGATTAAAACAAATGATGTTGAGAATATAGGCACTGTAGTAAAAAGGAGGAATGACCCGGGTAGTTGCAAACCTCTTTCTTCTATATTCCAGTATCTCGATGGCTATTCTATCAGAGAGAATATTTGCCCAATCCATAACATAACCATGAATTGCAGCTTCCATTAATGGGACCATGTCTATAGAGAATTTTGCAGAATCGTGGGTTTCCCACAGTCTATACATCATACCGCCAACATAGCAATAAGGAGAGGCTAATGAATCAACATAATACATACCTGATGACTCGTGCTTATGTTTATTCGAGAAATGCATCCAGTGTCTGATCGGGTCCGATTCGATGTCATTTTCTTTTGCGAATGCTTCCAGAAATACCTTGTTGTAGCGCTTTTACGGCTGAGGTAGATGATACATTTTCCTGAGATCCTCTGGTTTGAATGACCCGAATATTTTTCCATCGGCCGTGGAGAATGTTCAGTTTGTGGTTGGAATTTTTTCAACAACCCATCTAACCACATCAGTATATGGCAACACTTTGGCTCGCGTTGCTATTCTTTGTAGGTATGAACAAGCCAACTCTTTAAGAGTTCCTTCTGATTTTTTCTTCATGCTCTTCTGCTTCTATTTAATTATAGATACTCTCCCAGCTTGTGTTTCCTACCTTGAGGCATGTCGTATCCGATATCAATCCCTTCTTTTTGAGCTCTAGTTATTTAACTGCGGCAGGGGACTTGGCTTTCTTTGATTTCTTTCCCATCTTTTCTGGATTCATGAGTTCAGAGCAATTCTACACAAACAATTGAAAACGTAACAGAGAGATATTGGAGTTGAAAGCTAATACGGAAATGAAAAGAGTTAAGGCAATTAACATATGATAAACCGGATGTAATTAAGAATTACCACAGGTGAAATCCTCGAAGGATTCACCCTTAACTGTGAAATTAATAACCGTCATAGCCACCAATGAATGTCATAATTACTTGTCGCATCGGCCATATGATTAATGATTCTTTTCAAGTGTGTCTTTGGATTTCCCCGATCAGTGATTAGCAATAAATCGCAAATCGTAATCAAGAGATTCTCTGGGTAGGACTTCAACATTTCAGACTAAAAGCTCTGATTGCGATAAAGGAGAATATAATAAGGCAAGGTATATTTAGCGAATAGTTTAGGTTTATTGCTCTTTTAAATTCATATTCACAAATAATACTTTTTTAACGAAGTTTATTTGAAATATGGGCCTTTCTTTATATAATTGCAATCGGGGAATTCAACTGGTAAAGTTTAGTGTGAAAGCCCCGATAACTCTAGTTGGGATAAAGTAAGATTATAATAAGGCAGAGGTATGTTCTTAAGGGAATTGGTTTAATTTATTATTTTAAAAGACTTATGCATGTAAACCATATATCTTAATGATTTATCGTTGAAATGCGCGCCTTCTTTATAAATCGCAATCAGGGAATTGGCTAGTGCTTTGGCTCTTTGTCATATGATACCTTTGGCTGCCAATTGCGATTACGTTTATCGGATCAGAGGTTTTGATGAGGACTTTTTATGTGAATCCCTTTATCATTGCAATACGCATTCTTCGATCGCTTTAGCGCATCAAAGAGTTTCTTATGATTCTTTTTCAAAAAGAAATTCAGATTTTGTCAAAAGTTTTTAGATAGGAGTTCTATTGAATTGGACCTTTTGATAAGGTTTTTCATGTGTTATATGGTTATTGCCATGCAAGTGATTTTATTGAAACACTAACTTACTAAGTTTATTAAAAAGGGACCCATTTCTAATTAAAGTTTTTTGGTAAAAAATTAGAAATGGGGGGGGTTGTTGTACAACACAACAATTGGCGATTCACTGGAAGAAACAGTTATCTCTGAGAAAATAATGCAATATTCTAACTTTCTTTATTTGAAAACCATTGAGTATAGAGAAAATCTAAGGACAACTTGGTAATCAGGAACTCTGAATAATAGAAAATTTTTCTGCAATCTCTTTCTCATCTTGAAAAACAAAGCATTCTAAGTTTGTTTAAGCCTTGATTGGTTGACAAAGATAAAACAAGAAGATTTCTCTGACTTAGCTTATATAATGACTCCGCTGTCACAGGTAGAGCCTCTGTTGCCAACAAACGTTCATAGTCTCGACAGGGTTACCTTTTAACCATTCAATCATTCATTGTCCCATCCATTTCAGAGTATAATTTTTAGAGTAAATCCAAAAATATATGTTTCCACATATTTTATTTATTGTATTTTCTTTATTTTTTATTTTTTAAAAGATAAAAAGCCATTGTCCTGGTTTGGTGGCCAGCTATTGAAAATGCCATTCACTGGTTGTAACTGAATTGAACAAGCTGGCTCGTGATGAGACCCCTTGTCTTATATTTATAAGCCATTACCCTATTTTGATATGCAGTATTGGTAATGTCAGTTTAATTAGTTCCCTATGATCATGGTAAGCTGGCTCGTAATGAGACCCCTTATCTTTTATATCAAACATATTTTAGAATTACACTCTGAAAAATAACAACCTTCGTGGATGGGGTGAATGAGTTACTCCTTAAGAGAATATGGATGACAATGTCAGAGTTGAAGATGCTAAGTTTGGATAGGCCTTTGCTTTTCATAGATAACCTCATTCGGGCTTTAACAACTTAGAATGATTTACAATATTTTTTTTTTTAGATTTGAAAAGATCTTACAAAAATAAAAGAGGTTTTCAGAGTTTAGCTATTATCCAATTCCCTTCTACTTCCTTCCTTTCCTTTAAGGCTTTCATCTATCAAAAGTAAATATTAATACTCTTTTCTTTGAGCAACTTTCAAATCAGTAAAGACCAATAAAAGGCTATGCCAACCTTATTTTATAGCAAACAAACAAAACTGCAAGTCCACACAAATTCACACAAAGTTGAATATTTACAAATAAGAAGGGGTTACCTTCTTAAGTAAAGAATTTTTTCAAGATAAGCCCATTAAAAAGAAGAGAATCTCTCTTTCCTGGTAGATCTTGCAATATAAATGTTGATAGGCCTATCTTCTCGATGATTTGAAATGGTCCTAGCCACATTTTCTGAAATTTGGTGTGTTTACCTTTATCTTTGTGGGGTTTGTCCCATTTCAAAACAAGATCACCAATCTGTAAAAATTTTGAGCTAGTGGAAGTTGTATCAAAAGAGGACTTAACAACTTATTGATCCTTTGCATGTGTAATTCTCACTTTTTCCCTTTCTTATTCTAATTTAAGGATTTGATTATGTCTTAATTGAATAGAAGATGAGGGATTTTCTTCAATAAACTGCATTAATGCTAGTGATGGGAGTGCTAAGTTGGCTGGTATCATAGCTTCCTTTCCATACACTAAGTTGAATGGAGAAGTGCCTATTGAGGCCTTATGTGTTATGCGATCAGCCCATAGTGCAAATACTAAAGACTTGTGCCAATTCTTTTGATTCTGATCAACTGTTATCTTAATGATTTTGATGAGATTTTTATTGATCAATTCTGCTAAACCATTACCCTGAGGGTAGTAGTTTGTAGAGTATTTCAATTTAAACTCTCTTGTAATAGAAAATTCAAGTATGGTAGTTCCAGAAAAATAAGATGCATTATCGAAAATGAGAGCATTAGGTACTCCAAACTTGGTAATGATGAACTGATATATGAAGTCAATAATTGCCTCAAAGTTGGCTACCTTCAAAGGAATTGCTTCTACCCATTTTGTAAAGTAATTTGTGGCTGTAAGGGTATATCTATGCTGCTTGGAAGAATGTGGAATAATCTCTCCAATGATATCCAGTCCCCATTGTTCAAAGGGTTGTTTGATGTTGACTGGTTGCCAAGGAAAAGTTGGCTTTCTTTGTTTTCCACTGGCAGTCTGACATATTCTACATTTTCTTACATATTCATGTGAATCCTTAAACAATGTGGGCCAATAATAACCAGCATGTATAATTTTGTGGGTTGTTGTATCACCTCCAAAATGTCCTCCTGCTGGTCCATCATGTAATTCCTGCAAGACCTTTTGTGCCTCAGTTTTTTCAAGGCATCTTAATAAAATCGAATCATAATTCCTTCTAAACAACACATCATCAATAATTTCAAAGTTTTTAGCTTTCATTCTTATGGCACGTTTATTTTTATAGGAAAGATTAGAAGGAGCATATCCATTTTTCAAATAAAATATCAAATGTGCATATTGGGATTCAGGATTGATGGTACTTATCTCATTGATTTCTTCAATAGTGTTAGTACCTTCATGTTCTTGAATGTTAGAAGCTCATGCTAACAACTTGCAAAAACCTTGGCCTTTGACAATATTTGCTGGTTTAATGTCCCAATCATATTTTTGTAATGTTGTGACCTAGTTTTCCCTCTTCTCTCCCAATTCCCTTTGGACTAGTAATTGTCTTACCACTGAAAAAGGGACTATTACTTTTGTATGAGTCTTTAAGAGAAAGGGTCTAAAGTGTTTAATGGATTTGAACATAGTAAAGGCTTTCTTTTCCACATCGGAGTAATTAAGCTCAGCACCTTGAAGATTTGAACTAAAAAATTATATGGGTGCTCCCATGTTTTGATCATTGATTTGTGTTAACACAACTGCATATGAAGTATCAGATGCCAAAGTGTATAAAATGAAATGATTGGAAAAATTGGGAGTGTTTAATGCAGGAGAGTTTATGATTGCTTGTTTGATTGAATCAAAAGCCTCCTTTTCTTTATGCCCCCATTTAAACACTGAGTTTTTCTTGATCATGGTTTGTAATGGTAAAACAATCTGTGAAAAATCTGGAACAAATATTTTTACAAAACTTATTTGACCTAAAAACTATTGCATCGATTTTTTATTATGTGGAAGTGGAATATCCGAACTCTCTTTGATTCTATCTGGATTGATATAAATACCATCTTTTGAAACAATGAACCCTAAGAGTTTACCTTGGTCAAGAGCAAAAAATGACTTCTTAGGATTCAATGAAATTCCATACCTTTTACAGAGTTCAAAGATTTGTTTCAAATCATGTAAACGATTTGCTCTTTTCTTAGAGAAGACAGTAATGTCATCTAAATAGACAACAACCAACTTATTAATTAAACCTTTGAATGCTATATCCATTACTCTTTGGAATGTAGCCCCAACATTAATCAATCCGAAAGGCATTTTCTGGTAGGCATATGTTCCCCACTTAGTCCTGAAAGTAGTCTTGAGTCTGTCATTTGGATGCACCAATATTTGGTTATACCCAGAAAAACCATCTAGGAAAGACATTAATTCAGAACCAGCTACTGAATGAAGAGTTTGCTCCATTGTTGGTAGTGGGAAGTTATCTTTTTGACTAGCCTTATTTAGATTTCTGAAATCAATACAAATTATAATGTCACCATTCTTCTTCCTAATAGGCACTAAGTTAGAAACCCACTTTGAATGTATAACAGGAAAAATTATCTTAGCCTTCAAGAGTTTGTTTAACTCTTCTTTTATCTGACTTTCTAGGTTCGGATGAATTTTCCTTAATTTCTGTTGTACTGGTTTCTCTTCAGGTATCATTGGAATTGTATGTTGTATGATAGAAGTATCAGATGTTTTCAAGTCATCATAATTCCAAGCGAAGACATTTTTATATCTATTTAATAGTCTAATAAATGCAAATCTTTCTTCTAGAGTAAGTCCTAATCCCAGATTGATATTTTGTGGTTTGGCCTTAGTGTCAAGATTTATTAATTCAAATCTTAAAGTAGAACTTTGAAGTTTTGAATTAGTAACCTATTTAAACCTATCTTTGATGTCATAAAGGTCTTCAAGCTTGAACACTAGTTTAGGTATAGAATTCTCCTCAAGTTTTTGCTTGATTTGAAGTTCATGCTTGCCTTCATCAATAATTTGGTCATCATAGGACTTATCAGAAGTTAAGAAATTTAAAATGTCGTCGTCATGATTGAATACTCACCAGTTAGTGACATTATCAGGAACCAATGATCTGAAAATTAATTCTACTGAAAATCTATCAGGACTGTAATCCTCAAATGGAAGGAGCTTAGAAGCAACATTGGCTAGTAAGTCTACTGCTGCATTCTGAGATCTAGGAATGGGAGAAATATTAAATGCTAGAAAGTGAGATACAAGGTCTTGTACCAAGTATTGATAATGTTTAAGGTGACTAGAAAGGCAATGTATAGTATTCCTGACTTGCTTAAGAATAATTTCAGAGTCAGCGAACACTTTTAGATATTACACCTTAAGGCTTATTGCTTTATAAAGTCCTTGAATCAATGCCTCATATTCATCAGTATTATTTGTACACTCAAATTCTAGTCTACAGGATAACATAGTTTTTTCTCCTTCAGGACTAACTAAAATACATCCTACTCCTACATCGTCATTAGATTTTGACTCGTCAAAATATAAAGACCAAAATACAGGTTTATCTACAGTTTTATTTACAATTTCCTCAGCAATATTAACACACCTTGATGTATATGTATGGGAAAAAATTTCTGCTTGAGATGTGAAACTATTAACTGAGAATGGTGATGATTGAGCACTAAAATTACCAAAGAATGATTCAGATGAGTAGTTACCAAGGATGTTATTGTTGAATGCTATGGGCTGGTTTTCTTGCTCAAATTCTGTTACAGTATGAGTCATATGCTTCTCCCGATCAATCTTGATCTGATTTGGCTTCTCTTTATAGGGAAGCCACATGTGAGACCAATCGGTAGAAATGTAACCATGAAGTTTCTCAGACCAATCTCTACTTAGAATCAAACCATAAAACTCAGGAATATCAACAATTAATATATCAATTCTCTGAATTACTCTTGGATCAGCTGATAACCTAATGGTAACTGAATTGATTTCTCCCAATACTTGGACCTTAGTTCTATCCAATTGGACGATATGCACCGCAGACTTTTGGGGTTCTATATTCAGTTTAGAACAAACTGAAGCTGGCATTATATTCGATGAAGCCCCTAAGTCTATCAAGCAGTTATGCAAATTTCTATTATAAATTTCATAGTTCAAGAGAAAAGGAGGGGTATGAGAATTAGATCTATCTCCGATCAACACAGCATCAGTAGCTTCTACTCTATCAGATGGTGGCTTACCTGTTTCATTAGCTGCTTTGGACAGTATAGCATTTGGAAGAGGAGAAGAAGGTACTGCATTTAATTCTTTGAGCTGCAATTTCTGTTGATGTTTGAGCTTACTAAGCTCAAATATAGAGATATTTTCTCTAGTTTTCTTCATGTCTTCAATGATGTTGTAATCCATAGAGTCAGCAACTACTAATGTCTTAGATGATGAAGGTGGATTGGAAGATGATGGTTGATTTTGAGTAGGTACTGCTGTAGACTTCTTTGTGGGAACCCTTTCTTAGTAGTAGGACCCATATTCTTCTTCTTTTTGAGTTGGTTGAACTAGTTCAGCAGTTCCTTTACTCCTGGTACTTACTAGAAAAGCTTCATGTTCATTTTCAGTATCTGAATTGGGCAAAACGAAGTCCCCCATACCATGACATTCTACAACTTCTTCTTCCTTAGTTTCGTCAGATGATAAGACTGTATCTTCCTCTTCATCATTCTCGGGATCTGATTCTGCATTAGATATAGCATTAGGTGGTTTTGATTTTGGTTTCTTAAAGTTTCTAAATGGCTTCTTAGTGGAGGTCGCTACTTGTTTATGGATTTCTACCATTTCATTTGACATAGTTTTTAGAACCTTTTGGAGACTTTCCATATCATATGGATCTTTAGCCACTTTCTTCTTTGAATCATCTTTGAAGGTAACTTTTTTGGATTTTCATTCTTCAAGAGCAGCTTTCTTTTCTAAGGTGATGATACATTTCTCCACAACGATTGCCTCTTTCATATTCTCTGCTAAAGTAGGCTTTGTAGCTCTATCGACAAATATTTCTATGTTTGAAGGTAAGGCTGATATGTACCATTCACTTCGAACCTCTTCACTAGGTTTAGATGTAGTAGGAATCTTATTTAAGAGTTTATTAAATCGTGAATTGAAATCTTTTATAGGCTCTCTTGATTCCGTTTTAAGATTTGAGAGATCATTGATTAAGGTTGTTGTAGACTTGTCATTGCCAAATTTAGTCAAGAACTGCTCTTGGAAAATATTCCAACTAGTAATGGATCCGGATGGTAACGAAAAGTACCAAGACCCAACTTCTCCTTGCAGGGTATATGGGAAAAGCCTAACAACCATGTCTTCTTCAGTAAATTCCTTTAAATTGACTGACAACATAAAGTTGTTTATGTGTTCATCTGCATATATGCATGCATCTGGGTTGAACTTTGGCAACCATTTCTCAGATGAGCTGGCAATGGATTCAAAGGTGCAGGCATTGTGACTGCACTTGGATTGTTCCAAGGCCTCTGTGCCATTGTTGAGCTACTAATGGATGAAAGTGCAGATGAAGTTCCTTATGGTTGAGAAGAAGATGTCGAAGTTCCAGTACCCTGTTGAACGATAATATGGAGTGGGGGAGTGGATGGTTGAATTTGCAATGGAGAAGATGAAATGGATGATGTTGATGAAAGAGTCTCACTATCAGACCCTTCGGGTGTCTTCCTTGCTCTTTTCCTTTTAGGCAGAGGAAATTCTGTAGGTTCAATACCAAGCTTTTCACTTTGTAGTTTGGTAAAGGGATGGGAAAGAATAAATTGTGAAGTCACACTGCCTTGAGATAACTTAGATTTCTGTGGTGATATTGAGAATCCTTGAAGTTTATGAATCAGAGACTGAAATTTAGGAGATTCAAGAGTGGATTTATTTGAGGTGTTTTAGGGTTCAGCAGTGGTTGTTGTTTTCTCTACTTCTCACTTAGAAAATGGGGATTGAGAATGTGAGGGAGAAGTTGGAGGTGAGGTGGAGGGAGATTTACTCTCAGAATGGGCTATAGGTTTGGATTTTCTCGCCATTCACAGTTCATGCCCTCCTTCTAGCACCAAAAATGTTTATGCCTCGAAAATCACTGCATCAACATCAGGGAAAACCACCCGGTCCGGACCTTAAAGCAACTCATTTTCCGTTTGGTATGGTGGCTCCGACTGGATATAATGGGACCAGTTTCCCAATGATATATGGGTTGGATGGGTGATATGTTCATAGTATCTAACAGGAATGATAAGTGTTCTATTCTAAAATGCAAAAAGATAAAAGTAATTAATCTATCTCGGGAATTCTTTCTCTTAGTGCGATTCTTGGTTGTTCATATTGACAAGTAAACATGAAGATGGCTTACTCATAAATAAAAATATTCATTCATATGATAATTACTTTGTTCAATTAATTGAACAAAGTAATAATTAAAACGTTATCTCACTAACCATAATATATCACTGACATATATATATGAAAGATGACAATTCTAGAAACATTCAATATTGAAAGATTAAAGAATTGTTGTAGAAACATATACACATCAATAATAGAAAAGTTTTAATAAATGTTTAATTCACACAGAAACATAAAGCAAAAACATAGATAGTAGTATCTTATGCATTTGGGTCTCCTCGGATGTGAATCCCATTCAAATCATGTCTTTTAATTTGAGAAAACTTTCATAGGAAGCAAAAGTGCATATCACATAAAAGTCTTCTATATAAAAACTCAGAATTCTAGTCCAGTCTTTTATAAAAATAAATATATCGAAAGCACAACAATGCAACTTCTGATTCAAGTCTTAATACAAAAAATTGAGGACCCTTTTTAAAAACATGAAAGGGTCTATAAATACTACAAAAATAACAACTATGAAAGAAATATGCTATGTGCTGGTATAACCAAATCACAAAAATGTGGAAATCATCTTGAAATAGGAATGTTGCAGTCGGTCGAAAAGAGTTAAGGCAATTCACATATGATAAACTAGATGTAATTAAGAACTACCACGGGCGAAATCCTCGAAGGGTTCACCCTTAACTGTGAAATTAATAACTGTCATAGTTGCCAATGAATGTCATAATTACTTGTCGCATCGACCATATGCTTAATGATTCTTTTCAAGCATGTCTTTGGATTTCCCCGATTAGCAATCAGTGATAAATCACAATTGGGAGATTCTCTGGGTAGGACTTCAACATTTCAGACTAAAATCTCTTATTGCAATAAAGGAGAATATAATAAGGCAGGGTATATTTAGCTAATAGTTTAGGTTTATTGATTTTTTAAATTCATATTCACAAATAATACTTTTTTAATGAAGTTTATTTAAAATACAAGCCTTTCTTTATATAATCGCATTCAGGGAATTCAACTGGTAAAGTTTAGTGTGAAATCCTCGATAACTCCAATTGTGATAAAGTAAAATTATAATAAGGCGGAGGTATGCTTTTAAGGGAATTGGTTTAGTTTATTATTTTAAAAGACTTATGCATGTAAACCATATCTCTTAACGATTTATCATTGAAATGCGCGCCTTCTTTATAAATCGCAATTGGGGAATCGGCTAGTGCTTTGGCTCTTTGTCATATGATACCTTTGGCTGCCGATTGCGATTACGTTTATCGGATCAGAGGTTTTGATGAGAACTTTTTATGTGAATCCCTTTATCATTGCAATACACATTCTTCGATCGCTTTAACGCATCAGAGAGTTTCTTATGATGCTTTTTCAAAAAGAAATTCAGATTTTGTCAAAAGTTTTTAGATAGGATTTCTATTGAATTGGACCTTTTGATAAGGTTTTTCATGTATTATATGGTTAATGCCACGCAAGCGATTTTATTGAAACACTAACTTACTAAGTTTATTAAAAAGGGACCCATTTCTAATTAAAGTTTTTTGGTAAAAATTTAGAAATGGGGGGGTTGTTGTACAACACAACACCAACCTATGGTTAGGTGGAGAGTGGAAGTCCCAATCTTAGTTTCCAATCATCAAATCCTCAGATAAGTTACCTACTTGTGTACTATCATGTAAATGAACTCCATGTAAAATTTGCTTATTACTTATGTGAAATATGAATGCTTGAATGCATGTTTTGTCTTAATGGTTGTAAGGCTACTTGTAAGACTATGTATGTATCGCCACTAGTAATACTCGAAAGAATGATGGTCAAATGATAACCTTCTTGTATTCCTGGAATGCATTATATAACTTATTGTTGATCATTATGTTTTGTATGATGAGAGATGTGGAATCCCTGCTAAAAAAGGCTAATATGCCTTCTATTGAAATGCTTTGTGTTATGAGGCATGTGTTGTTGCATTGTTTAAAGGAGTTTTCCTTTGTACCTACCTATAATAGCATGGATGTTCAAGTTTCATTTAATCTCAGGAGAGATCGTCGTGTTCGACTAAGTGTTGTGGGCATCCTCGTTAACATAATAGATATGTGCATGTGTGTGTGTGTTTATACTAAAAACCACGTAAAGGTTAGAAAGACACATGTCATGTGCATCCCAGGGAAGGCCTAAAGTAATGAAGGGAAAGGCAGAAAGCAAAGCCAACAATTGGCAGAGTGGGATTGTTGCAGAGAAGTAACAAAGGTGTAGATATTAATGGTCGAGAGTGATGGGAAAATTCTTGACAACTAATGGCAGAAGGATTTTGTATTAGGGCTTCGGAGAACCCTTGTCACAATGATGTGCATGATAAGGGAAGAGGGTGAAGTTGATGGGAAGTCCTCCCATCATTTAATGTAAAAAAAAAACTAAGGGGCTAGCCTTATGGTCCCAAGCAAGGGATGCCATGCCAAGTGCCATGGGACATAGTAGGTAAAGTGGGGTTTCCATGTGGGTGCCACGTGATAGTCTTCATTGACATGGCAAGGTTTTAAAATGACCAAGATTTGAATGGACATAACTTTTGATCCATAGCTCGGATCACGATAAAAATTATATCTTCGAAAAGCTCTCGACGAGCCAAACGTGATGACAATGTCTATTATAAGTTTTGAGAAAATTGAAAATCGATAAAATTTTGTAGCCCCATTTCATTAATGTCACCTTGTAAGTTAGGTTAGGCTTAAGTAACACCTCTCACTCTGCTTGGATGGTACAAGGGGGTGGGAGGGAGCATTACACTAGATGATGTGTAGAGATGTTGGTTGAGTCCTCTAAATTGTCTTAGTAAAACACATGAGCCAAGGTTATGATAATTTTGCCTCAATGTGAGGATGCATTGAGTGAACATGCACAACTATGAAATCATACAAAATAATGAGCCTGCATTTATGAATGTTTATACATATGCTTGATGCATTGAATGGATACATACTTTTATGGAAAGTAAATTTTATAACTAAATATTATGGAAGGGTCCTTGAGGGACTACAAAGATATGAAAGGAAAGGCTCTTGACCACTCCCAATGGATTGTTGAATAGTGAAAGGAATAGTATGAATTAGTAAATACAATTGTAATTTTAATTACCCCTCACATCATAATATAAATAGGAAGGGGAGAGAGGCAACCAAAAAGAAAATAAAACCAACTAATAATGAATTCTAAAATATGTATCTAGTGAAGAGATTCATTATGTGAGATTCATTATGTAACCATGAATGTTGACAAATTTATTTATAGGCATGATATTTAGCTACATTACATAATGCCTAGTGTTAAGTAATGTATATATTTCATTTCATTTAATGTGATTAATGATTAAAAGTGATTAAATTATTAGTATGTTATAATTTCAAGATCTTTGCATGTGTTGTTGTAAATTTTGAAATGAAAGGATTATATGCATGGATACTCATTGTTTGGTTGGTTGACTAAAATGTTCAAATTTCAAGTATTAATTTCTTCTATATGGCAATGAGTATAAGCCGGTAATAAAATTTACATGCCACCATATGAAAAGGGTAAACGTTATGCAAAGGATCGCATACTTGTGAATTTTGGGTTCTATATGAAAAAAATTGGAAAAAGGAATGATTGGAAGTATTATGATAATATCTCATGGTAGTTATATGTATATGATACATGTTAGATGATATATTTATTTAACATTAATAGAAGATGGTTGTTGAAGTTGAAAAAGCATGGGGAGGATTATATTATAGTGGCACTAGAACGATGTGATATGCCTTGAACATCGAAATTATGTTATCTTCTGTTAGAGAAATCTAGTGGGATGCCTTGGTATTAAGACTCTATAACTTTGTGCTCTTATTATGCAAGAAAACATTGGCAAATGATGGATAAGCAAAGTGTGACTATAAGTAAGAGACGACTTGAAAGAATTTAGTGTGAGAAATTCATGTTACATGTTAGTTAGGATTATTAATGCAACCAAAAAACATATAACATATTCATGTTATATGTTGGGTGTGTCCAAGAAAATAGTGAGTTGAGTTTTGTTCATGGCATCCATTTGGAGCATTATAAATTTTCATAAAAATAAGTATTGGGATAATTACATTATTTGTCTTGTATTATGAATATATATTTTTCAATTACGAACATAAATATCATCGATTGGAATTCATATCAATGAAATTCTTAATGCATAAAAATAACTATGATATGCATGTTTACTTCAATGATTCATGCAAGAATATGTTGGAATGTTAATAGTTTGGAGGTGTACCATGACAATAAACAGGATGATATCATAAATACGGCTAAATAATGAAGATAAAAACATTGTTGCAACAAAAAAGCATTGACTACGGTGTTACTCCAAGGGGGAGAGGATATGGTCTTCCAGTTTTGAAACTTTGGAAACAATGAACTTGATCTTGTATATATTTAATTTTTTTACATGGATATTGTTTTACTATGCCTTATTCATACCATGAGGCATACCATGGTGATTTTAAATACTTATAAATATTTTTTTGTAGATAATAAAAAACCCAAGATTAACCAAACATGAGGACCTAAAGCAAGATGGGAAAGACAAGGAGGTCTAAGGGAATTTTTATATTCCAAGTTACCTATGTCTCTTTTCCTACTCACATTACCATTAATTTAACCTTCACTCTTATATTGTGTTAATGGTGATCCTAGCCTATAGTTTAATATGAGATATGATAATTGAATGTAATCATTTCCTAGATCTAAGCAACCACTTCCTGCATTCTAACAATTTGCCCCCCCACACATTCTTGGAAATAAGAAGAGTTAGATTAGGAGTCTCTTGCATACGCTTAATCACACCAAGAGAGGAAAATTCAAATGGGAAAGGAGTGGTTGTTTTTTGGGAAGCATACATAACAGAAAAATAAAGTTTTTGCTTAAAAAGGGGAGGTGTCATACTATAGTGTCGAAGTCATCATGAAAGAAAGCCATTAGAACCTTGGGAAGAAGAGGAGAAGGGGGGAACCATAGAGAAGATGAATGAATGAATGTTATGCAACATTAGAGGCAAATTTAAGTTAAAAGACAACCTTGTTATTCCAAGAGGAAGTAATCATAAAATTAGCTAATAAAAAAATTGTTATTGAAATTCAATCTAAAAATGAATAGTAGTTGGAATTTCCATGCATACATGAAAGAGTACTAGAGGGAAGATAAATTTCAAGGGATCGTTGAACAAACAAAGGAGTTACTTCCTTGTTTCATGTGAGGTAAGTATTGTGAGCACCAAAGTTTGTATTACTGAGAAATCAGTAAAACTACTCAGTAGTGGGATTGTCTGGTTGATGTTTTTATGCTTTTTGAATTGGTGGATTCATTTAAGAGAATCCTGAAATCTTGATGGTCACATTGCCTAGCTAGGGGGTGACATCCATGTAGGACTACCTACAGTTTGGTGAAAAAAAGCATGAATTCAGTTAGTTGATTGTAATCTAGATTTTAGAAAATATGAGTACCTCTTAGTTTCTTTAAATATTTCTACTATCTGATGATTGTAATTTTGAGATGTATATGGTTAAATGCAATGAATTTTCCTATAGGATTGATGAAGAAATTAATATGCTTTATGTATGAAGAAATATAAAAGAAAATCTTCTTTATGTTAATTATTTGGTAAAATAATGGTGATGGGAAGTAAATTCCATATTCTACTGTATTAGTAACTTGGAAAGATATGACCCCAAGGAGTTTGTGTGATTATCTGCTAAGTAATTCCATTTGAAAATTTAAAATCATGAATCTTTTTGTTGCAAGTGGTTATGATGTTCCCTAGAAAGTTAGTGCTTAAAGGCATAATCTTTAGCATGCAACCTTTTGAATGAATCAAAAGGGTTCTTTGTTATAAAATACTTGCTTACTTAGCCTTTAAACAATGGTTCAATTTAGAAGAATTGTTTTGTAGCTTTGGAAAAACCAAAAATGTTGAGTTTTTGGGCATACACGTAATGTTAAGCATGAAATGATTTGATCGGTTAGGTTAATGTAATTTTTTGGTGGAGGAAAATATTATAATGAGATGGACACGCCTACCAAAAAGATTAGAAACATATATTTCTCTTAAAACACATATTGGATGTTTATCAATATTGTAGAATTTGTTATAAAATGGTTGTAGCTATTGTATAAATGATTTATCTATAAATTAAAATTATTTATATGGGTCACCATGATTCTTCATAGGGAAACCTTACATTGATATGGACAGATGCATTAAAAAAATCAAATACTCAAAATGTGGTTAACAGATACTGGTTATTTATTAAGCATGTATAGTTTGCTATGGATTGCCCAGATTTGTTGTATATAATGATTTGTCTATAAATGAGAAGCAATGATATGGGTCATTGTTATTTTTGGTAGAGGTAAACTTTATATTAAGATTGACACACCCACTAAAAATATCAAATACCCAAATTGTACTTTAAGGTCTATAGGTTGTATATTGGAGTTGTATTGTTGCTATATATTGCCTATAGTCATTGCTACATGTCATCTATAACAGTTGCTATGAATCTAACAATTTTCATATATCTACTATAGATTCTATTTTAAAATATGAAAATGGTTGTATATCATCCTTGAAAGTGAAAAATCCCTATAATTAGGAGATTCCATGTAATTATTGAGTTGAACCCATTAGATGAAATTCACGAATAGGTTTTGATAAGTGAAATAAATGAATATACTTATGGTAATTTGAAATATTATCAATTCATAGGTGTTATCATCTTAGAATTGGTGCACGTGGAACATTTTGAATGTCGGTTTATTATTGATTTGAAATCTTAAAAGTTGACTAGTGTGTATTAGTTAGTTATAATGTTAAATGATGATATATATTTAAGAGGAATGGTTTTGAATATATTGTGAAAATGTGATTTACACACCATTGCCATAAATGAAAATTTTAGATCAAAATACCCTACTTTTATTGTTGATATGAAGGTACATTACAATGAATAAATATACTCCAGAATCAAAAGTCCTAGCTATTAGATTTATGATGTTTCAGATGATCAACAACTAAAAATACATATTGCAAGGTTAGCACCCATTATATGGAATGAGACTAAACCATCAAAACCTCATAATTTTCTTGAAGCTAGAAGAATGGAAAATATGATCGAAAGGAAGCTCATTAATTAACAAATGGTATCCTTTGAAGCACCAAAGAAGACATCCAGTTATAGTCCACCAAGTTTTTATATCAATACTAAATATCATCATTCATAAAGGGACATAAAGAAGAAAAACATATGTTGCACATGTGATTATAAATGGATACCTAGACATTAAGGTGAAGGCAATCATTACACTATTTCTTTAAAAATAATTAATGGGAAGGAGGTAGAGATACCAAATCCAAGAAACGAAATCACTATCACTTAAAATTTAGAATTCAAATGATGAAATGATACCAAAAGTATCAATGACATAATCTCATGCACCCAATTGAATAATAACGAAGAAAAATTGTTTCAACAATAAGTTATTGCTAAAAAATAACAAACATAAAAACAAATTACAAAATACATTCCACCTCTTTTAAGAAAGGTTGAGAAGACATATGACCCATGAAAAGGAATAAACCTATAATTTTGTTTGTAATCATAATGGAAAAATTACAATCTAATACCTTGAAGCTCAAAGGAATCATAAAATATAAGTGTAACAACATTGGTGGATTCCAACAATACCCTTAACATTTTAAGCATCAATTTTTCGAAGTAATTTTTTTTTTTTTTGTGTGTGTGTGTGTGTGTGTAATCCTCCAAGGATCCCATAATTACAAACAATTATGGACAAAATTTCAAAGGAGTAGGAAAATGTCATACATATATATATATAAATATATATATATATATTTATATATATATATATAATATAGTATATATATAGAATTACAAATAAGTTCTACACTTCTACCATTGTGAGATGGATATCGTACTTAGGACACTAAGAGTTGATTCAATCAAGCACTTATACACCATCTTGAATAAACATGCATGAATTCCATTGGTGAGGATATAATTTATATCATATGGGATTGAAAGTTCCATTGTCAAGAAAAATTATTACAACTAATAAAAAAAGGACAAGAATAAAGATGTACATGCAACATCAAGAAGACAAAATCAATTCAAAATTTCTAACCTTAAGAATAGAAGAAAGTATTTTATAAAGGAGCATCAAGGTTTCAAGTTATTGTGTCAAAATACTTTAGAATATGGTGCACATACTAAAAAGAAAACTCGTTAGCATTCAAAATGGAAACAAAGTAAAACCCTTATGAGATAAATATGACGATCCTAAGAAAACATGCCCAACTATAGAGAACCATATTTATTATGCAATAAGAACAATAATCATTTAAAGGGGTCAATTGTAACAAATATAATAATAATAATACTAATAAGGTTAATATGAAACATTAGGGACACACACACACATATGCACCATCACGAGGTCTGTTATAATTTTCAATCATTATTCAATCTTTTATTTTATATCTACATATATAACTCTAGTTGAGTTGGTTAGCTTGAGTGTTTGAGGTTTGTGAATTGAAATAAGAGGTTTTGAGGGTCAAGTCATTAGGGAGGTTATATATAATATCTTATTATTTGATGTCATGGTCAATTTAAGCATGTTATAGTCCACGCCAATAATTTACCTTGGTTATGACCAATTAATAGTGATGAAGTCTCCATATGCTTCTCATGCATATACAACATGGAAGGGAAATAATTATACATATAAATATATAGATTTTATAAGAAAAAGAATTGTTTATTACAACTTTGTGTTTTAGCAAACTTGTGGAAAAAATGCAAGTGGGAGAGGGATGAGAGAATGAAAGGATAGAAACGGAGAATGAAGGAAGGGAAAGGGAAATATTTTTTATTTATTTTTATATTGTTTTTAATATATTATAATTTTGTTTTTTTATATTTAGCTTTTAACAATGTTGTTAAAATATGTATTTTTATTAGGTTGACTACAAAGAAAAGGGAAGATAAGCTCATATTTTTAAATAAAAGAAATAAGTATTTAACATACATATTTTAACTTAGAAGTGAAGTTAGCAATTTATATCCCCATAAATAAAAATAATAGGAAATAAATCTTTTAATTTCATGGTTTTTTACATTTAAATTAATATATAAATATCTTATATATCGTCATTATTCAAATAAATAATTTTCAATTAAATTCAATTTGAAAATTTATATCTTTTAAGAACATTAATTTTAAAATATTTATTCTTTTATTCTTTAAAATTTTGTGATACTCGAGGGAGGGGCCATTATTGATCCCAATGAAAAAATGGTTTCTCAATTTGCTTGGGGACTTGGAATAGCCACTAACAACCAAGCATATTTTCTAGCCCTATGGAAGGGATTGGAGATTGCTAAGGACCACAAATCTCCAGAATAAATGTCTTCAGGGATTTGGTGCTCGTCATACAATAGTTCACCAAAGCCAAGAAGGCCATTAGTAGTGAATCTGTGATACTAAGTCAAAGGATCCTTACCTCAATTTCTCATTTTGAACAGGTGAATTTATATCATGTGTTTAGAAAACTAAACTTGGTTATCGACGAGCTTGCTAAAAAGGGTGCCAGCATGAACCAAGGAGAAATTGAATTAAATAGAGATGAGATTTCTCTCTAATCCCTTGAAATGCTAGGTACTCTTAGATTTAACATGACATTGTGGGAGAGAACTTTCCGTCCCTCTCTCCACCCTTTGAATATGTTGTGCATCTCGAGAAACAATCAAGTTTATGATATAGTAGGTTATTGGGCCCAACTTCATTAATTTCTTCGGTCAGCCCTTCCTCACCTCTGGTCTCGAATTTTCATGGTTCATCCCAAGTGTCCAATGTCGGCGTCCAAGTGGCCTCCCTCTCAGACATCCTTTCATATTGGAGGTCTTGTCTATTTATTTTACATTAGGTCTGTGTAATTACAGTTTCTCTTACCTGAGGTGCTCAGTACAAACTACTTGAGAGTGAAGTTAATTTGCCCATTCTATAGTGTCCCTTTGACATCACTCCTCTGCTTAGGTGAATTTTCTATGGAGATTTCGATCTTATCATTGTAGGGTGGCTTGTGCTAGAGATTGATTTTTCTCTATATATCACTCCTTTCAGGCCTTCGACTTCCATCATGGTATACTTTGAATTTCGCAATTGTTCTCTATGTTTCTATTAGCAAGGACTTGGTTCCTACTCCCTCCTAATTGTTTTTCTAGATTGAGGTCATCAGAGTGAATATTTTAGTCCTGAATTACAAAATTATGGGTCCTCTATTCATAATGGTTGGAAATTACGACTCTCGGGAGAACATCAATGCATCGTTTGTGATTGACAGGTTGTTGGATGCCTCTTAGGCTCTGCTTGTCTCTATTAAGAAGCTTGAAGACATGGTCGAGAGGCAAAGGTGCTCCTTCCAACTCTTCTTGGAGGCCAAATTTCTCTCCCATCATGTTGAAATAGAAGAATATTTGGATGGACTAAGTGAGGAAATTCACATGCTTAGTTATTGAGTGAACATGCACAACTATGAAATCATACAAAATAATGAGCTTGCATTTATGAATGTTTATACATATGCTTGATGCATTAAATGGATACATACTTTTCTAGAAAGTACATTTTTATAACTAAATATTATGGAGGGGTCCTTGAGGGACTACAAAGATATGAAAGGAAAGAATCTCGAACACTCCCGATGGGTTGTTGAATAGTGAAAGGAATGATATGAATTAGTAAATACAATCGTAATTTTAATCACCCCTCACATCATAATATAAATAGGAAGGGAAGAGAGGCAACTAAAAATAAAATAAAACTAACTAATAATGAATTCTAAAATATGTATCTAGTGAAGAGATTCATTATGTAACCATGAATGTTGACGGATTTATTTATAGGCATAATATTTAGCTACATTACATGATGCTTAGTGTTAATTAATGTATATTTTTCATTTCATTTAATATGATTAATGATTAAAAGTGATTAAATAATTAGTATGTTATAATTTCAAGATCTTTGCATGTGTTGTTGTAAATTTTGCAATGAAAGGATTATATGCATGGATACTCATTGTTTGGTTGGTTGACTAAAATGTTCAAATTGCAAGTATTAATTTCTTCTATATGGCAATGAGTGTAAGCCGATAATAAAATTTACATGCCACCATATGAAAAGGGTAAACATTATGCGAAGTTTCGCATACTTGTGAATTTTGGGTTCTATATGAAAAAAAATGGAAAACGGAATGATTGAAAGTATTATGATGATATCTCATGGTAATTATATGTATATGATGCATGTTAGATGATATATTTATTTAACATTAATAGATTATGGTTGTTGAAGTTGAAAAAGCATGGGGAGGATTCTATTATAGTGGCACTAGAATGATGTGATATGCCTTGAACATCGAAATTATGTTATCTTCTGTTAGAGAAATCTAGTGGGATGCCTTGGTATTAAGACTCTATAACTTTGTGCTCTTATTATGCAAGAAAACATTGTCAATTGATGGATAAGCAAAGCATGACTATAAGTAAGAGACGACTTGAAAGAATTTATTGTGAGAAATTCATGTTACATGTTAGTTAGGATTATCAATGCAACCAAAAAACATATAACATATTCATGTTATATGTTGGGTGTGTCCAAGAAAATAGTGAGTTAAGCCTTGTTCATGGCATCCATTTGGAGCATTATACATTTTCATAAAAATAAGTATTGGGATAATTACATTATTTATCTTGTATTATGAATCTATATTTTTCAATTATGAACATAAATATCATAGATTGGAATTCATATCAATGAAATTCTTAATGCATAAAAATAACTATGATATGCATGTTTACTTCAATTCATGCGGGAATATGTTGGAATGTTAATAGTTTGGAGGTATACCATGACATTAAACAAGATGATATCATAAGGATGGCTAAATAATGAAGATAAAAACATTGCTGCAACAAAAAAGCATTGACTACGGTGTTATTCCAAGGGGGAGAGGATATGGTCTTCCAATTTTGAAACTTTGGAAACAATGAACTTGATCTTGTATATGTTTAAATTTTTTACATAGATATTGTTTTACTATGCCTTATTCATACCATGAGGCATACCATGGTGATTTTAAATACTTGTAAATATTTTTTTGTGGATAATAAAAAACCCAAGACTAACCAAACATGAGGACCTAAAGCAAGAGGGGAAAGACGAGGGGGTCTAAGGGAAATTTTATATTCCTAGTTACCTATGTCTTGTTTCCTACTCACATTACCATTAATTTAACCTTCACTCTTATATTGTGTTAATGGTGATCCTAGCCTATACTTTAATATGAGATATGGTAATTGAATGTAATCATTTCCTATATCTAGGCAACCACTTCCTGCATTCTAGCAACTTGCCCCGCAACATTCTTTGGAAATAAGAAGAGTTAGATTAGAGAATCTCTTGCATATGCTTAATCACACCAAGAGAGGAAAATTAAAATGGGAAAGGAGTGGTTGTTTTTTGGGAAGAATACATAACAGAAAAATAAAGTTTTTGCTTAAAAAGGAGAGGTGTCATACTATAGTGTCGAAGTCATCATGAAAGAAAGCCATTAGAACCTTGGGGAGAAGAGGAGAAGGGGGGAACCATAGAGAAGATGAAGAATGAATGTTATGCAATATTAGAGGAAAATTTAAGTTAAAAGACAACCTTGTTATTCCAAGAGGAAGTAATCATAAAATTAGCTAATAAAAAAAATTGTTATTGGAGTTCAATCTAAAAATGAATAGTAGTTGGAATTTCCATGCATACATGAAAGAGTATTAGAGGGAAGATAAATTTCAAGGGATCGTTGAACAAACAAGGGAGTTACTTCCTTGTTTCATGTGAGGTAGGTATTGTGAGCACCAAAGTTTGTCTAACTAAGAAATCTGTAAAACTACTCATTAGTGGGGTTGTCTAGTTGATGTTTTTATGCTTTTTGAATTGGTGGATTCATTTGAGAGAATCGTGAAATTTTCTTCTTTGTCATGATGGTCACATTGCCTAGCTAGGGGGTGACATCCATGTAGGACTACCTACAGTTTGGTGAAAAAAAGCATGAATTTAATTAGTGATTGTAATCTAGATTTTAGAAAATATAAGTACCTCTTAGTTTCTTTAAATATTTCTACTATCTGATGATTGTAATTTTGAGATGTATATGGTTAAATGCAATGAATTTTCCTATAGGATTGATGGAGAAATTAATATGCTTTATGTATGAAGAAATATAAAATAAAATCTTGTTTATGTTAATTATTTGGTAAAATAATGGTGATGGGAAATAAATTCCATATTCTAAGATTAGTAACTTGGAAAGATATGACCTCAAGGAGTTTGTGTGATTATCTGCTAAGTAATTCCATTTGAAAATTTAAAATCAGGAATCTTTTTGTTGCAAGTGATTATTATGTTCCCTGGAAAGTTAGCATTTAAAGGCATAATATTTAGCATGCAACCTTTTGAATGAATCAAAAGGGTTCTTTGTTATAAAGCACTTGCTTGCTTAGCCCTTAAACAATGGTTCGATTTGGAAGAATTCTTTTGTAGCTTTGGAAAAACCAAAAATGTTGAGTTTTTGGGCATACACATAATGTTAAGCATGAAATGATTTGATTGGTTAGGTTAATGTAATTTTTTGGTGGAAGAAAATATTATAATGAGATGGACACACCTATCAAAAAGATTAGGAACATATATTTCTCTTAAAACACATATTGGATGTTTATGAATATTGTAGAATTTGTTATAAAATGGTTGTAGCTATTGTATAAATGATTTATCTATAAATTAAAATTAGTTATATGGGTCACCATGATTCTTGGTCATAGGGAAACCTTATATTGATATGGACAGATGCATTAAAAAAATCAAATACTCAGAATGTGGTTAATAGATACTGGTTATTTATTAAGCATGTATAGTTTGCTATGGATTGCCCAGATTTGTTGTATATAATGATTTGTCTGTAAATGAGAAGCAATGATATGGGTCATTGTGAGTTTTGGTAGAGGTAAACTTTATATTAAGATTGACACACCCACTAAAAATATCAAATACCCAAATTGTACTTTAAGGTCTATAGGTTGTGTATTGGAGTTATATTGTTGCTATATATTGCCTATAGCCGTTGTTACAAGTCACCTATGAAAGTTGCTATGAATCTAACAATTTTCATATATTTGCTATAGATTCTATTTTAAAATATGAAAATGGTTGTAAATCATCCTTGAAAGTGAAAAATCCCTATAATTAGGAGATTCCATGTAATTATTGAGCTGAATCCATTAGATGAACTTCAAAAATGGGTTTTGATATGTGAAATAAATGAATATACTTATGGTAATTTGAAATAATATCAATTCATAGGTGTTATCATCTTAGAATTGGTGCACGTGGAACATTTTGAATGCCGATTTATTATTGATTTGAAATCTTGAAAGTTGACTAGTGTGTATTAGTTACTTATAATGTTAAATGATGATATATATATTTAAGAGGAATGGTTTTGAATATATTGTGAAAATATGATTTACACACCATTGCCATAAATGAAAATTTTAGATCAAAATACCCTACTTTTATTGTTGATATGAAGGTACATTACAATGAACAAATATACTCCAGAATCAAAAGTCCTAGCTATTAGATTTATGTTGTTTCAGATGATCAACTACTAAAAATACATATTGCAAGGTTAGCACCCATTACATGCAATGAGACTAAACCATCGAAACCTCATAATTTTCTTGAAGCTAGAAGAATGGAAAATATGATCGAAAGGAAGCTCATTAATTAACAAATGGTATCCTTTGAAGCACCAAAGAAGACATCCAATAATAGTCCACCAATTTTTTTATATCAATGCTAAATATCGTCATTCATAAAGGGACATAAAGAAGAAAATCCCATAATTACAAACAATTATGGACAAAATGTCAAAGGACTAGGAATCTCTCTCTCTCTCTCTCGCTCTCTCTCTCTCGCTCTCTCTCTCTCGCTCTCTCTCCCTCTCTCTCTCTCTCTCTCTCTTCTCTCCTCTCTCTCTCTCTCTCTCTCTCTCTATATATATATAATATATATATATATATATTATATTATATATATATATATATATTATATTATTTAATATATATATATTGGAATTACAAATAAGGTTCTACACTCTACCATTCGCTGAGATGGATATCGTACTAAACACTAAGAGGTGATTCAATCAAGCACTTATACCACCAATCTTGATGAACAATTCATGAAATTCCATTGGTGAGGATATAATTATATATCATATGGGATTGAAAGTTCCATTGTCAAGAAAAGTTATTACAACTAATAAAAAAGGACAAGAAGAAATATGTACATGCAACATAAAATAAAAAATCAATTCAAAACTTCTAACCTTAAGAATGGAAGAAAGTATTTTATAAAGGAGCATCAAGGTTTCAAGTTATTGTGTCAAAATACTTTAGAATATGGTGCACATAATAAAAAGAAAACTCGTTGGCATTCAAAATGGAAACAAAGTAAAACCCTTTTTATGAGATAAATATGACGATCCTAAGAAAACATGCTCAACTATAGAGAACCATATTTATTATGCAATAAGAACAATAATCATTTAAAGGGGTCAATTGTAACACATATAGTAATAATAATACTAATAAGGTTAATATGAAACATGAGGGACACACACACATATGCACCATCACGAGGTCTGTTATAATTTTCAATCATTATTTAATCTTTTATTTTATATCTCCATATATAACTCTATTGAGTTGGTTAGCTTGAGTGTTTGAGGTTTGTGAATTGACATAAGAGGTTTTGAGGGTCAAGTCATTAGGGAGGTTATATATAGTATCTTATTATTTGATGTCATGGTCAATTTAAGCATGTTATAGTCTACACCAATAATTTACCTTGGTGATGATCAATTAAAAGTGATGAAGTCTCCATATGCTTCTCATGCATATACAACATGGAAGGGAAATAATTATACATATAAATATATAAATTTTATAAGAAAAAAGAATTGTTTATTACAACTTTGTGCTTTAGCAAACTTGTGGTCAAACAATGCAAGTGGGGGGAAGGGAGAGAGGGATGAGAGAATGAAGGAAGGGAAAGGGAAATATTTTTTATTTTTTATTGTTTTTAATTTGTTTTTAATGTATTATAATTTTATTGTTCTTATATTTAAGCTTTTTAACCATGGTTTTAAAAATTATGTTTTATTTTTATTTTTTAGGTTGACTACAAAAGGAAAGGGAGATAAGCTTCAAATAATTTATAAATAAAAGAAATAAGTTAATTTAAATTATGAAATGAAGTTAACATTTATTATCCCCAATAAATAAAAATTAATAGGAAAATAATCTTTTAATGTCATGGTTTTTTTACATATTTAAATTAATATATAAATAATACTTATATGATCTCATTTATCAAATAAATAAATTTTCAATTATATCTCAATTTGAAATACTTTATATCTTTAATAGATTAATTTTAAAATATTTATTCTTTTATTCTTTAAAATTTTGTGATAATCAAGGGAGGGGCCATTATTGGTCCCAATGAAAAAAGGGTTTCTCATTTTGCTTGGGGAGTTGGAATAGCCACTAACAACCAAGCATATTTTCTAGCCCTATGAAAGGGATTGGAGATTGCTAAGGACCACAAAATCTCCATAATAAATTTCTTTGGTGATTCGATGCTCATCATACAACAGTTCACGAAAGCCAAGAAGGCCATTAGCAGTGAATCTGCGATACTAAGTCAAAGGATCCTTACCTCAATTTCTCATTTTGAACAAGTGAATTTATATCATGTGTTTAGACAACTAAACTTGGTTATCAATGAGCTTGCTGAAAAGGGTGCTAGCATGAACCAAGGAGAAATTGGATTAAATAGAGGCGAGATTTCTCTCTAATCCCTTGAAATGCTAGGTACTCTTAGATTTAACATGACATTGTGGGAGAGAACTTTATGTCCCTCTCTCCACCCTTTGAATATGTTGTGCATCTCGAGCAACAATCAAGTTTATGATATAGTAGGTTATTGGGCCCAACTTCATTAATTTCTTCGGTCAACCCTTCCTCACCTCTGGTCTCGAATTTTCATGGTTCATCCCAAGTGTCCAATGTCAGTGTACAAGTGGCCTCCCTCTTAGGCATCCTTTCATATTGGAGGTCTTTTCTATTTATTTTACATTAGGTCTGCGTAATTAGAGTTTCTCCTGCCCGAGGTGCTCAGTACAAACTACTTGAGAGTGAAGTTAATTTGTTTGTTCTACAGTGTCCCTTTGGCATCGCTCCTCTGCTTAAGTGATTTTTCTATGGAGATTTTGGTCTTATCGTAGTAGGATGGCTTGTGCTAGAGATCAAGTTTTCTCTATATATCAATCCTTTCATGCCTTCGACTTCCATCATGGTATACTTTGAATTTCGCAGTTGTTCTCTATGTCTCTATTAGCAAGGACTTGGTTCCTACTCCCTCCTAATTGTTTTGCTAGATTGAGGTCATCAGAGTGAATATTTTATTCCTGAATTACAGACTTACGAGTCCTCTATTCATAATGGTTGGAAATTATGACTCTCATGAGAACATCAATGCATCGTTTGTGATTGACAGGTTGTTGGAATCCTCTTAGGCTCTGCTTGTCTCTATTAAGAAGCTTGAAGACATCGTCAAGAGGCAAAGGTGCTCCTTCCAACTCTTCTTGAAGGCTAAATTTCTCTCCCATCATCTTGAAATAGAAGGTTATTTGGATGGACTGAGTGAGGAAATTCACATGCTTAGTTATCGGGTGGATCCATTAGAAGTCTCCTCGTTCACTGTTGAAAGAATGACTCATGAAGGTACTGGTTCTAGGGATCCTATAGGACACAAGAAGACTCGTTGTCCTAGAGGGTTAGAAGAGGGTGTTCGTTGTTCCTGGTGAAGTTTTCTCTATGTCCTTGAGACAATTTTGGTTTTGTGGTCAGTTACAGTTAACTTTATCTGCCTACTATGTTTTTCTGTAAATGCATCTTCCTACTTGGGTATTTTTGGAGAATATGTAGTGGTTGCCTTTACTGTTTGAATTGGTTTGCCATCTCAAGGGCTAGTAAACTCTTTGTTTACTATGACGAAGACTTGTTTTTTGTCTCAAATACCAGACATAAGGGTTATGGGCCCTCTCCCAGCGTTTATTAATATAAATATCGCTACTTGTTCCATTAAAAAAAAATGATACTCTTTCTTTTTTAAATTTTTATAATACTTTTAAAAATAATTATTTTGTTATTACAAAAAATTTATATACTTTGCTATAATTATTATATATATATTATATATAATTATTATATATATTATTTATATTATATATAGATATTATATTATAGTATGGAATTTTTTTTATTAGACACAATTATGTTGACCCTTTGAAAAATACTTATTTTCTCTTTTTTTAAATATTTTATGAAGAAACAATATATCATTTTTATAAAATCATTCTAATATTTAAGAGAAAATAAGATTCACTTAAAAAATTGGCAAGTTTCATTAATTTTATATGGTGTCCAGAAAAATATCCTTAATTCCCATGTGTTGTCATTATGCACACAGTATCACTATATTCACAAGAGTGCTAGCTCTTCTTGACACCTTTAAATGACAACTTTTGTTTGCTGCCTCCCTATTGCATTAATGTGTCAAAAGACTCTTTTATGATGGGGAGACAACCTTGTTGATTGTGATGTTTGGATTGCTGAGTGATCCTTTGGTCCTACTTCTCAAAAATCACCCAGTTAGGATTCATGCTTTGCTTGCTCAAAGTGTTCTTGCTAATCTTTGACATGATTGCCTAAAAAAAACTTCGTCAAATTTCTCTCAACTTCAACTTGCCATCATTTTTGTCATTTTTTCAAGATTATTCTTTACAAGAATTATGAGATTAAACTCCCTAACTTTGACAATGTGTGAGTCAAAGCTTTAATTATTTTTCTATTTCCAAAGAGATTTGTGTGAAACATTTTTGAGTTTCTTGGAAAATAAATTGTGAATATGAACTTTCTAATGAGAGCTTGGCTTAACATTACTCTAGTTGGCGTGTTTTCATCATTGGTCATATTAGTGTTCCCTACCTAATATAAACAATAAGAGGGGATGCCATTGTAATTTTTGACTAGTCATTTTTTACCCTAGAGAGAGAGAGAGAGAGAGAGAGAGAGAGAGAGAGCCCACATGGTTGAGAGGAAAAATATTACCTTCCTCATCTAGTATTATAATTGATTAAATTTGAATATGTTCTACAATTTCAAAGGCTAGTGAGCACTAGGGGTGAAATCACAATTATAGCTCCCCATATTTCCATTTATGACTACATGAAATCAATCAAATCATATGCTTATTCTTTATAAGTGGACGTTATGAATATACAATTATTTGTAAATTGATCATGAGGTTGAGTTTCCACCATGGCCTTGTACCTTGATTCCTCTTTCCATCATATCCATTTCCTAAATGAATTTGACAATTCACATTGTGCCCCTAAAACCTAGCTTTCACATCTCCTTATCCCTCTTCTATCATCATCTAATTCATAGAAAGCACATGACAAAACTAGTAGTGACAACTAGCTGAGCATGTTGTGTTCTATAACCCATAAAGGGACCATGAAAACCAAAGCTCGACACTGACCAAATCTCATGAGGTCGATGTTGAAAAAATAACTATAGAAATGAGACCTACACTTGAGAACATGATAATAAAACCACATGCAATAATACTCCTAAATATTGAACTAATAATAATTCCTACCATTTATGAATGAGTGATATTTTACTAGTCTCATGGAAGCTAATAAAATCACACGCAATAATACTCCTCAATATTGAACAAATAATAATTCCCACCATTTATGAATAGTGATATTTTACTAGTCTCATGGAAGCTTTAACTTCCATTACTCGTTCATATGCTTGGTCTAATACTTTTATCTACAATGCATAGTCATGGATGATTTAACAAATTCTTCGGGGAAGAGAAATGTGATCAAGTCCCATCACCCACACCGCCCTACTCACCCTACCGTTTATATTTAAAACTCCTCCTAATCCAACACCCAATTTGGTTTTAGTTGTGTACTTGAGTTGTGAACTTGAAAAATCTAAAAAAAGAAAAAATTTAAGTCCTCTACCAAAGCCTGAACTTTGAGAATTATTCTAGCTAGGTGGATATCTTTTGGGACTATTTGTTTTTTTTTACAGAAACGGTTAGAATGATATATTAATTCTTGGCTGAAATGCCTCAATTCAGATTACAAAGAGGAAGGGAGGGCTCAGATATCGCCTCGACCAGGAACCATATGAATTTCCCACTAATGAGCCTGCAAATTTTGCATACTATATTACTTGCAGATTTCTCTATCTTTCCTAATTTGTAGATGCAAACAAACTGCTCCAATATTAGACATTAAAACATTTTTATCAGACAATTAGGGGATGGGATCCCAGCCTTCGTCACCATATCTTAGAAGAACTTTGAGAGGGAGAAGAGCCGCTTTATTGGCTTCGACATCGACTTCTTTGTTGTTGTCTCTCTTTATGTGAAGGAAATCTAGACTTTGAAAGGAGTTTGTCAGGGAATTAATTATACTCAGCATTCGAGATAGTCTTAAATCTGAAGGAGAGGAGTTGTCCACAATGGCCTTTATAATAGTCTGAGAGTCCCCAAATACAACTGCATCTTTGATTCCCAAGAACTTGAGCACCTTGAGCCCCTGGAGAAGAGCTAGTGCTTCAGCTTGAGTGCTGGTGTTAGAGCCCACTCCCCAAGCGTATCTAGTTTCAATTCTACCCTCTACGCTTTTAATAACACCACCTGCTCCAGAAATACCTGGATTGCCTTTTGCTACACCATCAAAAAAGAGAGCTTTCCTCGCCTTCTTGATGCAAAACTCAGCAAATTCTGTATCCTTAAGATGGATTTTCAAATGTTTTAACAGAGGGGGGGTCCTAACTCTATCAGTGAATTGGAGATCAAGATAGGTGCCCCATACGATTTCTTGTTCACTTAGATCTGTCTTGTCTAGCTGGTTTCCCAAACAGTCTTTTAGGTGACTTTTAATTTTTACCCAGGTTATCTTTGGATCGCTCTTCTTATCCCTAAATATCCTTTGATTTCTTTCTAGCCATATGTGCCAGCAGATTAATTTGGGAAGGGCGAGCCAAGCTTCTTTGATATGGGGATTCTGAGCAGTGCCACCAGGGTACATGCGCTTCCAGTTGGAGAACATTTCTAAGCATTGATTAGGGGGAGTGAAGTCCATGCTCCATGGACTTAAAGCCTCCTTCCAAAGGTCTGCAAAAAATTTACAGAAGAGCATCATATGGGGGGCATTTTCTTCATGTTCCCACACAGCGAGCAGCGAGAGGGCCCTATATAGCCTCTTTTCCGGAGCCTATCCTTTGTCAAAATTCTGTGGTGGCATAGGAGCGAACAAAAGGAGACGATTTTGGGGAACGTTGTCAGTGACTAGATCCCCTGCCAGGGCTTCCGATCAGGCGGGACATTAGGATGTCGAGAGAGCTGTTTATAGCCCTATGAGACAGTATAACTTCCAGGAGTCGAACCCCATCCCCGAATTTCTGCTTTCCTGCTATTCAATGGGGCTTTTCCTTTTAGATGGGAGAGGAATGTAGCATAATCTTTGGCAAGATTCAACGACACCTCTAAATTTTTCCATCTCTGCCAGTCGTCATTCTCCCAGTGAGATAAATCCCACAGCGTTTTAATACCAGCTCTGTCCATCCACTCTTTCAATAAGACCAGAGAGCGGTCATCGACAAGGGGTTCGCTGCCCATAATACAATCGTCCTAGATTTGGATACACTTTCCGTTTCCAGGAATCCAATGCGCATGTAGATTAATCAAGGCGAAGGCTTTTTCACACAGTTTGTGAATCATTGTTCCCGTGGTTATCTTAGGTTTGTCCAGGCAGCGTGCTCTCTACCCACGGTAGTATTTTTTCCACAGTGCAAGCTGCGCCCAACCCGGCTTTGGGGCGATGATCCTCCATAATAATTTTGCACCCATTGCTATATTTTGATTGCTGAGATTTTTAAAATTCAATCCGCCTTCCATTCTGGGTAATGAGATTATGTCCTAGCTTAATAAGGGGATTATCTTCTCATTAGCTTTGCCGCCTTTCCAGAAAAAGTTTCTTATATAATCCTCCATTTTCCTCGTGATGCCAATAGGAGCCATCATAACTGTTGCCTGATAAATGGGAAGGCTGTTCAAAACCGCTTTTATTAGCACTGTCTTACCTGCTAGATTGAGCCAGTTGTATCCCCAGGATTGAATTTTAGATTTGAATTTTTCCAACAGAGGCAGCCAATCTCTACTAAGAGCCCTTTTTTGGATTGGGACTATTTGTTAATATAGTTATCAAATTACTATAGAGAAGTCCCCTGAGAATAAATCACATTTTACTTCCCTATCCTTGAGGAATATAATTCCTTGGTAAACTGATAATTCCTTAGCCTCATTATTGGAGTTGTGACCAAGACCCCAAACATAATTAGATACCTAAGTTTCTTCATGTTCTAATACAATCCCCATATACCTACCTCCCCTTCTTTTCCAAGGTTAAATCCATGAATAGGTGTCACACTATTTGGTGAATGTGATGATGGAAATTTGAGATTTTAGATATTTTTTAAATTGAAGCCTTTGAAACTCTTGTCAATTTTGATGTGCAATTAAAATTAATTTTTAGGGAATTGTGTTTTCTTTCTAACAACATTTTTTTTGAAAAAGTATTGACAATGTTTACTGCCTCAATTTTGCATTCAATTAAATACTTGTCCTTGCAAATTTCCCTAAGTGACTTTTGTTCCCAACACTTAAATTCAATGTTTAATATGGGCATGATCTATACCTAATGTAATATTACCTCATTTTAAAAAAAATGAAAAAAAATTATGGTGAATAGATTAATTTTTAATTGCATTTTATACGCTTTATATATTCAATAAAAAAAATTAGAATGAAAATAAAAAATACACTTTTAAAAAGGAAGCATTCATTATATGCACACATTTTTTTTAGAAATTGTTTGTGTAATATTTAAGGTACATATATTTTAGAAGAAAAAAAAATTATATATATATAAAGAGAGAGAAGAATTATGACATTGGATAGGAATTCAAACAAGAATCTACAGGCCCCCCACATCAGGTGGGAATTACCTGCGTGCAAAGGAATGATGAATAAGCTATAAAAGTGGTTGAAGCTACACTGGCTATAGGCCAAGCATTATAATGGTCATGAAGTCGAGCTCTTATTAGGCCCTTTAGGTAGTAGGTAGTGTATGGCTCTTGAAAGTGGTGAGCAAACTGATCATCGATATCTATGATAGCACCATCATGAGGGATGATGCCTTGGATATGATGGACCTCCGCCACCAATAGGGTCATCATTCTGGAAGCATGTTACTTAGAGATATATACATGCATATTGGGCTTTTCTTATTCCAAATGTGGAGTTTGTTTGAGAACTTTGGTTTCCAGAAGAAGGAAAGTTTCCAAGAAGAGCGGTGCACCGTGTAGGTAACTTCACTTGGTTCTTCAGTTCCCTTCACTAGTTATTTAAAATTTGGATCTATAGTTCACCTTGTGTCAATATTTTTTTTTGTCATTGATTTATTGGAAAATTTCCAAGTTAATTTTGTTGCTAATTTGGGTACGAGGATTAGTTCGATGTCTTTGTGAAATCTACCATTGGTTGTGGTGGTTATACTTCTCGAGATAAGTTATTTTAGGCTAGTTCTATCTCCAAGGAAGCGGTTTGTGAGGACTTTTCTTTTAGTAGTGACCCCTATTGTTAGTTATATATCTAGTGTTTCAATCTTGGGGAAAAAAATTGCTCTAAGTGTATTGGGTTATCTCTAGACTATATTAATATAACACCCTCCATACCTGCTCATTTAGCACTCAGTAAAGGTGGCATGTCGAGTAAACCCAATGGGCTCTCTATGACCTGGGGAGGTGTTCTTATGTTCATGTGTATGCTCATGATCGGTCTATTTTCCATCTTTTCTTCATGGCCAAAGGTCATTGAGGCAAAAGCAATGTTGTTGCCAGTTAAGTTGGTGGGAGGGGATGCGATTGATGCCGCTCTATGTAAGCCCTAGCCTCCCGTGCCCAGACTATGGTGGAGGAAGTCACTAGTAGATACTTTTCATGTACTCAACTACATGTCTAAACTAAATTAGTTGAAACCAATGGAGAAGAGTCTCTGAGGTGCATGAACATGCTAGATGTGGAGATGCTGGTTGAAATGGGGGATTGGATGTCGGATACCGATTGCACCCATACCCAAAAAACTTAATACCTCATGGATTTGATGTTTATTGACAAATAAAGATAGTCATGGGAAAGGTAACGTAGGAGAAAAATGAAGCCCAACAAAAGACACAAGTCTAGCTGGAGGATATTCAACAACAACGCAACATAGTTGACCAAGAGCTCAATATCCTAGCCGAGCACCATGTGAACATTGCGTTCACTAAAATCATGGTTGAAGATGGCCAACCAAAGACCATCCAGGTGGAATCACCCACCAATTAACTCTGTTAAGGCATAACATGATGTCTCTTCTTATTGTTTGGATTGTATTTGGTTATGTTTGTCAATGTTTTTCTTATGTTTGTCTATGGTGTATTGGAAGTAAACTATCGGGGCATCTTGCCCATTTTTGTTATGTAACTAAGTTTTGGAAAAATTGACATGGTTTTTAACATTTAAAACAACATTTATTGTGCTACTAGTCTGGTTTCCCTAGTGCTAGGCTAATAGCAACAAGAAGATAAAACATTGATTTAATTTGATTTTATGAAGTAATACAATGCAACCTAACTTACAAAAAATAAATAACCTACACACTCCAAATCTACCACCTTTCATGGAAGAGATGAAGAAATTTCATCTATTGGAAGCTATAATTCTATGAAAACCTATAAAAATGGGGATGTTTTTGTTTTTTGTTTTTTGTTTTTTAAGTCCTCGATCAAGAGTTTTAAAATTAGACATTTGAGAAATCTATTAAGAAGGATTATTGGGATAAAGTATTGGCAACATAGTTACTAACATGATGAAAATTGTGATCTCAAAACAAGAGGTCTAACACTAAAACCCATATTTTTACATCAAACAAATCTCTAAATCAAAGAGTGGTGTTATTGGTAACACTACCTTTTCAATTTTTTGGAAGGCTAAGGAGTTTGGGGAGAGTGTTGAAATTATAACCTTTTACAACAATGGGATTAAAAATCTAAAAAGCTTAAAATAAACTCCAAATAAAAAAAAAAATGGCATTAACGGCAACACCATTTTCACGTTTTACTTAGAATCAAATTATTTTTTGAAACCTTGACCTTAACAACTAACACTATTACTACTAAAACCTTAGAATTAATTGTTTGATTAAAACGTTAAAATTAATTTTTTGATAAAAAATAGTGCTACTAATAATTTCTTTTAATGGAAATTAAATTACATTATTTTTAATACAATTCAAATACATAACCAAAACTATGACCTCAAAATTTTAATCTTAAAAACCCTATATATTGCTTAAAAAAGGTAAAAGTATTTCTACTAATATCACTATTTTTCTTTTAAGTCAAAATTATAAAATTAACAAAACTATAAAAAACATTTTTCTAGATAAAATTTACAACTTTTTTAAATCACAACTTACTATTGCAACTAAACCTTAAAAACCATTCAAATGGAAAAGAATATTACCAATAAAATTTTTGAAATTTAAAATTTTAGTATTTTTAACACAATTATATACTTTACAATAAGTATTACTTCCTATCAAAATCTTTAACTTTAAACTCTCTTTATTTTTTTCAGAAATATTAAACTCAATCTAAAAAATAAAATAATAATATCGATATCTTTTTTTCTTTTTTCTTTTTAAATCAAAATTATAGAAAAGCTATCATAACTTAGTGGTCAAACCAACAATAAGGACAACTATCTCTAGCTACTAATTGCAAATGCACACTGACTTATTCAAGGAAAACCACATGTAGACTTTCACTCTTGCCAGATGCCTCTGGGTCTTGGGCCAAAGGCCATTAACCTATTTCTTTACATCCAAAAAAGACAAGCTCTTAGCCAAACAAAAACGCTTTTTAAAACATACTTAGGCTCCCAAATTTAACTTATTATAAAAACTTTAATTTTATTTAAAAAATATATATAATCGATTTTTTTAACAACAATACCCTCTATATTTTTTTATAAAATTATAATTCTTGTAATAAAAAAATATAATTATTATAAAATTACAATAGTATTACTAATATCACTACACACTTACCACTCTAACATCATAACACATCATTAATTAACACTGAATATACACATAATTAAAACCGAATATACACATAAAATATCTGAAGTACTTATATTATAAGTACAAATAATGTTAGTGTACTTCTCAAATACCACATAATATTCACACATTTTTATCAAATTTGTACATATGGTTAACGAGTACATATGGTTAACCAACATTATTGCTTCAAATAATATTTATCGTTATCCAAAGCCCCTATCCAAAACGATTTTATTATGGATTCCAAAGTTTTATGGATTCCAAAGTTTTAATATTGATGATGGTTTGTTTTGATAATAGAAAGAAAAAAAAAAAATATTTTACTGTTCAAGAAGTTAAAGATAGATTAGGAGATAGATTGTGTAATTGGTTTTTTTCTTCCGAATAAATGCTTCCAATTTCTGAAAAAAAAAAATTGAGAAACACAGAAAAAGTCAAAAAGCGTTGGATACTTTGGTCAAAATATGGAAACAAGTCAAACTCACCGACTGAAAACGACATATGATGCCGTTAATCAGCGAAAAAAATAACAAATAATAATTAGCGATGCATCCACGAGAAAACGACGGGGGACTCAGAAACAGCTAGACACGTCACTAGATGGCTTTCGGCTGTGGGAAAGGGTTCGAGAAATAAATAAATATTCATTCTCAAAACACCTGGAATTTCAGAGTTGAAATGCTATGTTTAGAACACCACACAGAGAGGCACAGACAGACATCTGAGTAGCAGCGAGATTTGAAAAAACAGAAGGAGCGCTTTCCATTATTATTAAAATTGGAATCGGGATGGAGATGCGCGTGGTTTTGCAGAGGCGTGGTCAGATGGTGTGATTTTCCTCCTGCTGCAGCTGCTTCTCAATATTCCTCCTCTGCACCGCAGTCTTTATGGCAGGCGATGATGTGGCATCCCTCAATGCCTTTCCCTCTTCCCCGCCTATTTATTTTTCTTTCTGGTGGACCAAATTTCTTCATCATCATCAGCCTCATCATTTCCTTAATTTTTCCTGCATTTCATGGCCATGGAGCCTTACCCGCCCTCCGAGAACTCTCGCTCTCATATCCACCTCTGCGCTTTGGCAGTGTTTCAGAATCTGCTGAACGAAGGTGCTCAATAAATTCATTTGGTTATTTCTTACTTTAATTTTAGTGAAAATTCAGTCACTTGATGTTTGGGTTTTTTAATTTCAATTCAGAGCTTATCAATAGTATTCATCTGTATCAACTGGGAGATGGCACCGTTTCCGCTGTTCAACGAGAGTTCATGTTCTGCCCCAGCTCCTATAAGCAGATAGGCCGTGACAATATTCCACTTGTTCATGTTTGTGGAAAGGAGAAGGCACAGGAGTTCATGGCGGATCTGAAGGAAGGAGAAGAGCGCGGACTTTGGATTTGTATTCTCCATTATAACTGCAATCTCAGGCCTGGCAACTTCACAATTCCCAATATTCTAAACCTAGCCAGGTGGGCATTCCATGGTTTTGTTAGAAAATTATAAATAGCCTAGACTTAATCAATCAATGATTAATATATGTCTGTATATAGATCTAGGTTTTGGCTATAAATTTGAATTTAGATGCATTTGTATCCACGCAGAAACCCTGCGCTGAATACCATACCAGAACTAGCAATTGACCTCGATCGCGTTGCAAGATACGGACAAGCGGTAGATTCTTCTCACCCTCAGAAAAAATTGGGCGAGAAAATATTGAACTGTGCATTACCTGACACGCAGTCCAGTTTCCTTAGCATTGAGGGTTTTTGGCCTGCTATTCCTGGCTTAACAACCGTGCAGGACTGTATTGATGATGCAGATAGGCCCTCCATTGTTGTTGAATGTCCTCTGCCAATCGATCAGATCGATGACTCTTATGTTATCAGAAACATCTGCAAAGAAGATAACCCTAATTCTATCCCTAACCTCAGGCAACCAATCACCCCATACCTGGAAGGTATGGTGCTATTCTTTTCCTGTTCCTTACATTTTACTCTTTAATTTTATGAAGATACACCTAGCAGTCATCAAATTAAAGGATCTAAACCTTTGTAGTTTATGAAGGACAGGGACACTTGACGTTAGTACTGCAAGTGTCTGGTTATTGACTTATTTGTAGTGGCTCAGAATCACAGACAAGAATAATGCCTGCGTTTATCTTATTTGTGTGGCAGGGTGTTCATCTCGTCACCCAAATGAAGTAAGCTTAATCACATGCAATAATTCAAGATGCCTTGAAAAGGAAAACCACACTGCTGATCAGAAGTCAAGTCTAAGTATAGCAGACATGGCAGTCTTCCAGTCAATTGAACGCAGCCATGCACCACAGAGTTCAAAGAATGATGCTTCTGAGGATTCATCAATGTTATGCTGCAAGAAAACTAATGTGGAGCTTCCCAGTAGTGCTGGTGTAAAAGGTCAGAAGAGAAGGGCATCAAATGAGGAGAAAGATGAGAATAGGCGAATCCACCGAGCACCCACCCAGCGTGTTTCCAACATTGCACTGAAGGATCTTGCAAAATATTTTGATGTGCCAATCACTGAAGCTTCAAGGAGTTTGAAGATAGGGCTTACAGTCTTGAAAAGGAAATGTAGAGAATTTGGCATCCCTCGCTGGCCACACAGGAAAATCAAGTCGCTTGATAGTCTCATACAGGATCTACAGGTAACTTCTATGGCTTTTATATTTGCTTTAGGAGCATCTCTGATCCTTGCACTAACGTTATAATATCATGCACATTGAAATTGCGTTTCTTTCTCAATGCGGACACCATTCTATTATGTCATTTCATTTAACTACAAAATTATGAAAAATAGTAGAAAACTTGAAGCTAGTTCAATTCTATATTGATAAAACGATGGTTTTATATAGATCGATGTCTTTGCTTCTATCCTCTTGATAATGGCAGCTTATGAAAGATCTACAGATAAATTTCACTTATAAAATAAGAGAAGGTATTTGTTTAGCTACATTATTTTTATAACAAGTGATTTGTACTGTATATTTCAATCGGAGATAATTTTCCTATTGATCCAAATTGAATGCTTGATTTGGGGCAGCAAGAAGCCAAGAGACAGGAGAGAGAAGATGAAGCTGCAGCTATGGCAGCAATGAAAAGAACAAGAATATTGGAAACTGAGAGACAAAAGATTGAGAAGAAACCCGGAATAGACATTCAAAAAGACACCAAGAGATTTCGACAGGACATATTTAAGAGAAAGCACAAGGCAAGAGCTCTTAAAAAGAAGTATGATTCTTCAAACTCAAACTCAGAAGATGGAGATCCATCAGAAGAAGTTCCATCAGTTTCCACCATCCTAACATTGATGATAGATAAGGCCAGAACTTCCCCATCTACCAATTGATTATTTGTGTCTTATCTTTTGTTTGTTGTTAAAGAATTTTCAGCAAATAAATTCTGGCAACTTTCACAGTTTATTGCCAACAAATTTGATGCAGAACGGCATGCACTCTTTTAGAGGCTTAGTGCAGAAATGTTACTTCATCAATTTGTTGTCAAAAAGACTGCCTATGAATGTATGAGGTGTTAAATTTCAAATGTTTGGAGATAAGTCAGTTTGGTTATTGACGATACAAATGATTGTAACTCTATAAATTTTCAAAGTCATCAAACCAAGGCAAGAAGTCTATTCCTTGTTGCCCAAATGCTCTCAGAACATGTATATGGACAAAATATCCATCCATTAAGTGATTAATCGATATAACAGTAACATTGAAGTACCTACAAATTGCAAATTCAATTTTGAATTCTTTTATATTTAGAGTCTCTGTGGTCTGTATATCAATTACTATTTGCGTGTGTTTAAGAGCCAGACCCTGGTTATGTACAGATAAGCACCTTTGTCATAGTTCTTTGGCAGCTATCATCCATCAATGTGAATCATATTTCCTTTTAACTTATGTAACTAAATCAATCGAGCTGGTATCCAACTCATACTGTCTCTGATTTGTTCATATCATGATCATCCAGTTCTCGGGATATTGATCCAACTGCATTGTTGAATTGCTCTTTCAGCAAGTTCAGATACTCTGACCCCGAATTTCTTGCCAGCAGATCATTTATGACTAGTACTACATTTATATGTTTACTCTTAAATTTTCCTGCCACAGGCTCACACTACTACAATCAAGTTTTTTGGTTGTCTTTAGAGATTGATTTGAATTTTGCTCCTAATATGTTAATATGTGCAATACATATCTTTTGTAAGGTGCATGTACACTGAAAAATGTAGCGACTGTGGAGCATTTGCCAATTTGTCATTTACCATTGTTTTATGCTTTTCATTCCTTGAAAGAGGATAAACTCCATAGATTTAAGCTTTTGCAGTTTGTAACATGTCATTTATTGAGAGAAGCTAAATTCCATGCCTTGGATATTCGTGAAATTTATAACATGCTATTTTTTGGGAGGATGTAAACTCCATGCCTTCGAGTTCTGTGAAGTTTGGAACATGCCATTTTTTGATAGATGGCAAACTCAATTTCTTAAGAGTTTATCCAGTTTGTAGCATGCCTTGACAGAGCATAATAATCTGACTTGGAGCTTATCAAAGGCATAATCAGTCTTGATACATAACTCTAAAGATGAGGAGTAGATGAATTCAAGAATTCGGGCAATTTCTAAAAGGACTTTCTAGGTTGTACCTGAATATTTCTAGAATGATAATATTATGCAGAAGGATCTTCGATCCTTTCTCAGAGTTTTTATATTAGCAGCTAGAATTTTCAGGTATCAGATAGTTTCTTAGTGACTTCATACGTTGTTCCTGGATTACTAGACTGACCATATACTGCAGAATTATATTGCTTCCTGCCTTTGCTATGCAATGTTTCCAACTTCAAGATATTGTTCGTGACTATCCCATCTGGTCATTGTACTTACTACTATTTTTTCGAAGAATGTACCCTGCAAAACTTTCCCTTTTGGTCCTTGTACTTGAACTTTGAAGTTGAAATTAAAATTGAAATTTTAGTAATGTATTCAAATGGCCAGAAAATTGTCTGTGAGCTGGAAAAACAAATCAGCATGCAAATTACAGAGGAGAAGGAAATGCTTAATTCAACTTTGAAAAAGTGAAGAGAGAAAGCAGCTGACTAACATTTGTGAATAGTAATACAGCAAGAGATTTTCTACTTTTAAATTGTACTGGCCTTCTGGGTTATAGGGGCCTAGTGCTTGAGACCTAGTTGCTCCATGTAGCTTGTAAAAAATGATATTAAATTATGTGATGACATAGACATTAAAGTTTCCATAAAACCTCCTGAAGATTATTCAGTGGAATCAATTCTGGTTGTAAGGAAATCGGGGATGTACTTGTTTTGCTGATCCTTGCTGATAATTGTCTTCAATGAGTCAAGATAGTGATATATGTGGTCTTGTGCCATGAAAAATCTATGCTTCCTTCTCTATATCTGCTTCTCAATCTGTCATTTTCTCTTTTGTATTTTATGTTTGAAGTGTGAGTTCCCTGTTTGCCCCTTAGATCTGTCATGCATTTAGGTCATCGCTAGCTCTGGCTGAGCACTGGCCACATTTCATGTCACACTGCATAACAACTCTCTGAGCATCAATAGGTTCAAAGAGTGTGGCATTTCTGCCCTGAGGCAGATGATTTCAGTACTAAGAAAAAAAAATTGATTGTTTTGTATGGGCACGGGTCTGAATGTAAATCTATCTGTTTAGGCCTATGATGGAGCAAGAGACCCTTTATAAAGAGTGCTATGCATTGCTGATAATATAACTAATGAGGATAGGGAACATCCTGATTCCATAGTCTCTGGAAAGATAGTAGTACCTGCCCTTGATTTTGCGAGTGGTGCTGTGATGAAATAGATAATAATTATTTTATTAATTTCCACCTAAGCACAGTACAGGGAAACAGGCACACACTTGAAACGCGACACCTCCAAAATTTGGAACCAAAACAGTATATTAAAAGATACAATAAAGAATGGAACGAGAGCATAAATGTTGAATCTAATCATGTCGTACTTCAAATAAATAGTGCAATTGTAGGTTGTCACTTCTAGCATCAATTGGACCAGATTGTAATGATTCTAGGAACCATTATAATGTCTATGATTCTAGGGACCACGTTGCTGTGCATGTTGATACACTCCTCGATTCACTTTTGTTGTGTGTATTAGGTGCATGTCAGGAACCTTGTCAATTTAATACTTGTTCACTCAGTTCTCGCAGATTCAAAGATTACTCTTGGTTTGTCAAAGACAAATTGTAGGTTGAAAAGTCCTTTAAACAAAAGTCCTGCCCGTCTTAATTTATTTGTGCTTAGGTATCTGAATTTTATAGAATGAGAGTGATCTGGGTATGGACTTTGAAATAATCGAATGCCTGTCAGAGGACACTTTTGACAAGCAGAGAAGGGTTCTTTCAAATGGAAGGACGAGCTGTTCTTCTACCATGAATGAAGAGCAATAGTTTATGTAATCCCAACAAATCATAACATATTTGGCTGTTTATAGCAAAATTCTTACAATTGCGCAGGTAGTGGCTTGCCAAAGTTGATCTACACAAGCCACAAACTCCAAACGAATTATAATTGTTTTAAGTGGGTCTGTAACTGTAACAACCTGTACTTGCTTTAGAAAAACCTGTAACTACCTGACATTTTTGCCCGATGGACATCGTTTCAGGCCTTACACCAGTTTGCAGTTGCAAGTTTTCTCACAGATTATCAGTATCTATGTTCCTCACAAGTTCCAGATTGGGGACCGAGGCACTGGGACTCTTTTTGTCATCAGGGAGTGGATTAGGGCATGCATGGCATAAGGAGATGATGGTGTGAAGAAGTGCTTTACCCCATGTCATTCCTTTCTTCGTCAGCGAAGTGAAAATAATGTTGTCGGGCCAGCGTATGATTTCCTTTTGCAAGGCCTTCACACGGGGAACAAACCTGAGATCGATTCAAATTTTTTTTATAAATCTCTTGGAGCAACGAATTTTTAGTATCAGTTTCGATTTCTAGAGCTGTTGCTATCATCCCTCTTGTTGTTGAGAATTTGAACCAGCGTCTCCCCTATGCTACCGATAGATGAAAGGCATTTATACAGATTGTAGAAATGCCTCTCGTGGGTGGATTAGAATCATGAATCCTATTTTGTTAAAATTGGCAACTAGGGCCAAACTCCATGTGGGTCATCTTATTTATGGCAGCGGATATTTCTCTTGGATTCCCATCATCGAGAGGTGTAGGATTGATCTAACGATCATCCGATTCCAACATGTATTCATGGAGATATGAATTTATTTGTATTTCTTGACAATTTGTCAAGGTCGGCCAGCAAGATAAAGTGTGTGGCACACCCCCAGCTAAACCTCAACGTTGCATATAAAGGAAGGAGACATTGTGCCTCATTTCACCATCACTCATCCCTTCATCTTCTCTCTCCTAATCTTATTGGGCAAGCGTAGGAGCAACTGATCTCTCACACGTGCTAGGAGGAGGACGGATTTCTGTTTTTAGGGCTGTGTTGACCAAGGTGCAGGGCTGCTGACTGTTGATTGAGTTGCTGGGGAGTGTGTTGTCCCAACGTTGACCAAATCTGAACTGTGCATTTCTGTTTTGGGTGCCATGTTGACCAGCGTTGACCAAACGTTGACCAACATTGACTGGATAGGGCTGACTGCAGGCTGTACTGTTCGTTCACTGCTGTTTGACTGTTGACTGAGGGCTGTTTTGAGCTGCCTATCTTTGCAGTTGAAGACCGAGTTCTTCAAAGTTGAATTGAGGTCAAATTGGAGCTGTTTGACCAACTTTGACTTTGTTGGTTGGTGTTATATTGCTGCTGATATAAAATCATAGATTTGTGATATTGTACTATATCTCTCTCTACTGAATTATTGAAGAATATAGAATAATTGATGAAAGGGTTTTCCTGCATTGGGGTTTGTCCCTGCCTAGCTACTACATCTTGTGTCTCTTGTCTTGGCTTGTCTTCTCTCGACTTTATTTATGTTCTATCAGCGTTTTACTTATATGTTAATGTGATTGCTATACTGAGAATTGACATTGGGATAATAAGAAGAAATTGAAGTAAATTGCTTTAAGCAGAGAACATACCATAATTTAACATGGTATCGGAGCTGAGGTGAAGACACAGCCCAAGCAAGAGCAAGAGCAATCACCGAAGATAGTTGGAAAAGTCTAAAGGTTTCATGGATTCCTCATCACACTTCCCCGCCGAAGACAAGCTCCATGAGAAGTCTGACTATCACGGATGGAAAATGTCTCTTGATCTGACATTGGAAGAGCAAGAAGTGTTGGATTATGTGAGAGGCAGAAATACAGAGCCTCCATCAAATGCACCAGCTACCACAAGGAACAAGTACACAAAGGGTGAAGTCAAAGCGAAGAAGATCATCTAGGACTCTATTGACAAGCATCTGGTGGCCTACCTTTCTGAGCTGAACACCTCCAAGGAGATCTACGATAGACTAGTAAGCTTATCTAAAGTTAGTGATGCAAATCAAGTTTTGATCCTCAAGAATACGCTGAAGGATATTAAGAAGGGCAAAGACGAGGATATTCAATCCCACTTCTTAAGGATCACTTGAGAAGTCATTGCTAAAAGGGAACTAACTATCAGTACTCTTGGAGGGCTCCCATTCGAATGGTATGTATTTTGAACCACTCTTCTCAACAATGATCGAATTTTGGGATTTGAGGAATTAATGGCAAGATGCATTCAAGAAGAGACAAGGATAATAGAGCAAGAAATGCCTTCAAGCAAAGGCAACCCTATTGCTTTCTCCTCTCAAGCTAAACGGAGAAATAACTCTGGGTCTAAATTCAAAGGAAAGGTCGGATCAAAAGGTGGAAGGAAGGGAAGATGCTTCGCTTGCAATAATTTTGGCCACTATGTGAGGGAGTGTCGAAATAGGAAGGACACATCTCATGACGATGACCAAAATCACTCTCGAGGCAACTCCAACCACAATCAAAGGAATGGCAAAGGAAAGAGGAATGCCGGAAATCAAGGAAGTGGTCAACCCTTCAAGAAAGCAAGGAACTCTAGGTATGAATCAAATGTTGTTAACAATATACAAGATGAATATTATCTGATATCGGCCCTCTCCACTACCTCTCCTCCGGACTCATTGGGAAATTGGCTTATCGATAGTGGTGCCTCAAGGCATTTCACTAGTTACAAGGAAGTTCTCTCTAATCCGATAGAGAAGGAGACAAACTTGGAGATTATTCTTGGAGATAACTCCACCTATCCTGTAAAGGGTGTAGGGAATGTTACTCCTTCAATTAAATCAGGGTAACACAATTCATCTGCAAGAAGTCCTATATGTACCTGATCTCAAGAAGAATCTGGGGTCCATTTCGGCAATGGAAGACAAAGGCTACAAGGTGGCCTTCATCGATGGCAAGGTACGTGTGTGGAAAAATAATTTTAAAGATACTTTCACTCTTGGGTTTCGAGTTGCTTCTTTATATCAAGTTGGAGGAAGTCCGCTGGGAGTCATGTCTTGCGACACATCTCTTTAGTCTGAACTATGACACCAAAGGTTTGCCCACTTTCATTACAAGGCTCTACCCGATGTGAGACAAATGGTGATAGGGATGCTCAAGTTCAAAATAAAGCATGAAGGTGTATGTTCATGATGTGCCGAAGTAAAGCTCAAAAGGGGACCATTCCCCTCAAGCTATACAATCTATGTGGTTGGTCAAAGGGAAGTTGAGATTAGTCATGATGTCACTTTTGACGAAGATATGGCTCTTAGCAAGGTTGACAATCTTCCTATTCTAAGGAAAACTAAAGAAGTTGACACCGAGAAGCCGGATGAGAAGGAAGATGAGATGATACCTGTTGGGCATGGAATCCCCCTAAGGCATGTTTTGGGGCTTAAAGCCCAAGTTTTGACCAAGTCTTTTGTAAAAGCTCCACGTATTATGGGCGCGGAGCACGAAGTCATAATAGAGTCACAGGGTTGTCCACCCTAGTTTTTGTAATATAATGTCGGCTTGATAGACCTACCCATGGTCTGCAAATCATGGGATTGTATAAACAGAGTGAGGCTCTAAGTGTAGGAAAGAGCATAACTAATAGAAAGAAAAGCATGATGAGTCCAAGAGACTGAGTCGAAGTGTAAAGTGTGTCTTTGGGTCGTAGAGTAGGAGAAGGCTCAACAACTGAATGCATAGAGGCCTAGTAGTCCGCAACTGAGTGCGTGGGTCCCTGTAGCTGAGTGCCCAGGGTAGGTCGAGTCTATAAGTATCTTTTCCTGTTTTAATGTATGATTGGGTATAAATTGCAAGTGTACTGTTTATTTGCTGCACGGACTCATATGAATGTGTTATATAAATAAATATAACGTAAGACATCTATTTACGCGAAGATAATTGCCTAAGCATAGGAAGATAAGTAAGATCTCAGGTGCAACTTAAGGGAATAACGCAGAGCGCTGCTCTAGCAGCGTGGAAGCCCCACAACCCCTAGTTAGGGATGCGTGAAGGCAAGTATATTAGGATGCGAGGGCCTGGGAAGTGCTCGAAGTAGATGCGAACGGACTAACAGTTGGACCAATTCAACCTCTCAGACATCTCAAGGATGCTGATTGGGCAGGCAGTGTGGTGGATCGAAAGAGCACTTCCAGGTGATGTTTATCTTTGAGCTCTGCCTCGATCTCCTAGATGATCACGAAGCAGAAGTCCGTGGCTTTGAGCATCGCTGAGGTAGAGTACATTGTTGCGAGTATGGCCTCCTGTGAGGCTATTTGGTTCAGGAACCTCTTCAACGAGCTATTTGGACATATATTAGATACTACCGTAATCCTCTGCGACAACCAGAGTGGGATTCGTTTATCCGAGAATCCCGTATTCCATGATCGCTCCAAGCACATCGATATTAGGTACCACTTTATCTGGGATATGGTATAGCGAGGAGCAATAAGGCTCCATCATATCGGGACAGATGAGCAGGTTGTTGACATTCTGACGAAGCCCTTGGGAAAGGTCAAATTCTTGACTTTTCGAGAACGACTAGGATTCGTTGAGAGACCCTCTTATGAGGGTCCTGTATGATGCATATATTGAGCTCTAGGAACTCCGGGGGGGGGGGGTTGGGGTACTTCTTGGAGTGATGAGTGACCATAGGGCGACTCACCCTCTCTGTACAGGGTGAATGGTTCAACCTTCCCCTGTGATACCTCGTGGCGACATGTAGGCATGATGAGTAGTTCATCCTTCTCCTGCCGAGACATCCTACCCATGCAGTCTGGGATTCATGGGAAGTACCTTTCATTTGGCCAAGAAGTAGGGAAATGAGGATAAGGACCATAGTAGTACCGATGGATGCATCGTGTATCTACCATACTCCCTATGCTAGGGTGACATTGATCTGGGATTAATTGGAACTGACTTCGGGTCAGTAAGAGTGATATAACTCACTCTCTTTTGGAACTAATCTGGGATCAGTAAGAGTGGTATGACACACTCTCTTCATTGGGACTGACTTCGTGTCAATAAGAGCGCTATTGAGCACTCTCTTTTATCTGGGATTGACTTCGGGTCAGTAGAGGATGGTATGATACATCCTCGATCATTTCTTCTTCTTCATAGTTCAGCAGAGCAGAGCCGAGCAGTGCAGGGCAGTGCATTTGATGGCAGAGATAGTACTGACAGATAGATGGATTAACAGATGGAGTTCTCCCTAGTTGAGAGGGAGTGTTAAAATTGACAACTAGGGCCAAACTCCATTTGGGTCATCTTATTTATGGCAGCTGATATTTTTCTCTCGTCAAGAGGTGTAGGATTGATCTAACGATCATCCAATTCCGACATGTATTCATGGAGATATGAATTTATTTGTATTTTTTAACAATTTGTCAAGGTCGGCCATCAAGATAAAGTGTGTGGCACACCCCCAACTAAACCTTAATGTTGCATATAAAGGAAGGAGACATTCTGCCTCATTTCACCATCACTCATCTCTTCATCTTTTCTCTCCTAATATTATTGGGCAAGCGTAGGAGAAACTGATCTCTCACACGTGCTAGAAGGACATATTTCTGTTTTTAAGGTTGCAGTGACTTTTAGGGTTGCGTTGACCAAGGTGCAGGGTTGTTGACCGTTGATCGAGTTGCTAGGGACTGCGTTGACCCAGAGTTGACCAAATATGAACTGCACATTTCTGTTTTGGGTGCCACACTGACCAATGTTGACGAAACGTTGACCAACGTTGATTGGTTAGGGCTGACCGCAAGCTGTACTATTCGTTCACTGTTGACTGAGGGTTGTTTTGAGCTACCTATCTTTGCAGTTGAAGACTGAGTTCTTCAAGGTTGACTTGAGGTCAAATTGGCACTGTTTGACCAACTTTGACTTTGCTGGTTGGTGTTATATTGCCGCTGATATAAAATCATAGATTTGTGATATTGTACTACATCTCTCTTTCTGTTGAATTATTGAAGAATATAGAAGAATTGATCAAAGGGTCTCCCTGCATTGGGTTTTGTCCGTGGCTAGCCGCCACATCTTGTATCTCTTGTCTTGGCTTGTCTTTTGTCAATTTCATTTATGTTCAATCAACATTTTACTTATATGTTAACGTGATTGTTATACTGAGAATTGGCATTGGGCTAATAAGAAGAAATTGAAGTAAATTGCTCTAAGCATATAACATACCATAATTTAACATATTTTGGCTTTTATCGTCACCCCTGTCAGGTGCAGAACAATATTCTTCTCTCCTCCTCCGTTTTCTAGAGATATGGCAGAATGAAATGGGGGGTTTTCTTAATGTCTCCTTCTCTTGTTAGGGCCTTGCACATAGGCTTAATTTTCTCATATCAATAAAATCACAAGGATTCTTATGAGTTCCTCTATCAGATAAGCATTGTTTCTTTGCAGAGACAATACCCCTTTGCATTTGGGTTTCTGACATGGCACCTAACATTTCCATCAACTTATTAAGATAAAAAAGACTTCTGATGTGAAGATGAATTAGAGGAGACAACTGGCGCTGCTGATGATGCTGAGGCCTGTGGTGTTAGATTAGGGATTTCAGGGGATGGTAAAAATGACCTCCAATAGCTGAGCTGTAGAGTACAAGATTCCAAAGTGTGGCGAGAGTCCTTTTCTGGTCATCTCTTTTGGACTCAACACACCATCTTACAAGAAGCTTTCAATCAGCCCACATTAATTAAACTCAAAATACGTTAATTACTTTGAAATACCATTGGGCATCCCCAGGTTATTGTATTTTCAAGAAGAATAGTTAATGATAATCAAACACCATCCTAGAAGCTTCAACCTCGAAACCTATTGGGTCAAAATACAATCCATTATTATGCATTTGGGAAAATTCCCAAATCATTTTGTTCTCAAGGGAAGCACACCCCACCTCAAGAAAAAATACGAAAAAGGCACATTTCTGCTATCTAATTGATTCCCTGTAGGGCTCTGTAAGGGATTCAAACATCACTTTTAGAGGCTTCTCACATGTCAAATGTTATGTTCAAAACTTTCTCTGGTTTTTGGTTCATTTGTAGAAATACAAAAAGAGTGGTCGCTTTGGTTTGCCCAAATTAAGTGGTAAACCATAACCCTAACATGCACAAAACAAATAAATGTCGAAGACTAGTGATACTTATGTACCATTTTTCTCATTTCCATAAGTAATGAAAAACCTTTTAGTCCTAAAAACATGCTTCTCAAAACTGATGTTGAGCTAGCAGATGGTCTTGTTTCTTGTTGATCTAATGCTAGTAATTTCATAGCTGATGCTAAAATTTGTAGATCTGATGCTAATGATTATAGATCTGGAAAAATAACAACAAATCGAAAAGTTTAACAATACATTTCGTAATAATATTTTTGTTTGTTTGTTTAAAACCCCAAATGTACTTATAGTTTCAACCTGGCTTTGATACCATTATGTTACCATAAAAGAAAGCGGCTAATGTGCATACCTTTATCTGAAGAATTGGTTTTTTCAGCTCCTTTATGCTGCTTCAAAGATTCCATAGCCAAGGCATGGGGAATAATTCTCCTCCCATCCGTAGGCTCAGCTCAATAGTCATCCACCCCCAAGCCTCAATCTATTATTGCCAAACTGACAAAGTATTTCCTCTTGCCCCAAAAAGATGCCCCTCTTCTTACTTCCCCATTTCTTATATAGAGTTCTTCCATCATAAAGGACTCAATCCCAAGACTCCACCAATCATAATTATCATTTGTCTTGAGTTGTCTTTCTCTATGTCTTTATTTGTCTTTCCTTATGTCTTATTTTTTTGTGCATTTTGTTAAATTAATTTATTTGGAGCATGGCAAAATTTCATCACAAGGGTAATCTCTCTGAGAGGGATATTACAATGGTATCAGAGTTGTGCATCTTGCCATCCTATGACTATATGATTTCTAGATGCTCCTAGAGGATATGGGAAATTTTACAGTAAGGAAAAAGAAGGGTAGCAACAATTATATAAATTCAGTCATGGCAAGCAAGGAAGAGCAGCCACCAAAGGTTAGCCCCTTGGACATCTTGGGCGAGTTATCAAGAGGGCAGCAACAAATGGCTCAATAGATGGGACAAGGAAAGCAGTAGGTGGCCCAACTTCTTACCCAAATTTTGGCAAATTTGAGTAATGTGAGTAAAAATGGTGCTAGTGGATCTAATGGAGGTAGCCAGGGTTAGGTAGATGGAAGCAACAACCATATTCATGTTCCTTTCACCATCCCTGCACAAACTAACTCTGGGGAAACTAGTAGGAGGATCCCTAGACCTCTACTACCCTAGTTTCTAGATGCTTAGGGAACGATAAACCAAGGGCCATGTTACCCCACCATTTTGTGGGTGATATCCCTAGGAGAATTTTTTTCTCCAAGATGGTCCTCAGCCGGTAGTGAGCAGTCCCTTGCAGCCACCAGCTAGCTCATTGTGCCATTTCTCCACCACCTGAGCCAACCATGTGGTCCCTTGCCCATCTGCTATGATTGTATGTTTGAAGGTGGGCCTCTTGAACCTAAAGGTATGCCTTGTCATTTGGTAATTGAGTATTGTAGTTTGCTTATCATGGACACTTCTGGGCATGGATTAATGGGGGGATTCGGTGAAAAGAATGGGCTAGGTCTGTACTCCTGGATATTAGCCTTGGGTTCTAGCCCCGTGGGATCTCTTTTATGACCATTTGGCTTTAGGGATGGTATTTCACGGGAAACCTCGATTTTGGTTGCGTGGTCCCGCTCCCTTATCCATTTATATTACCCCCTTTCCACTCATTATATCATTTCTCCCATCTAGGTCCACATTCCTCCATTGGGTCCACATAGGGTTAGCTCGCCCTTGACCCAAGGCCCTTCCGCTTGCCCTCACCTTGGGTCAGCTTGGAATGATGCCCCGAAGGTTGATGCAGCTAAAAATAAAGATAAAAGCATATTTGGCCACATTCAACAGGAATATGTACCACAAAATGCAAAATATGGTTTGGACAAACACATTTAGCACGTGGGCAGAAGCCAATACATGAGCTTTGTTGTCACCTACTCCACCCCTCTTGCATTCATGCTTGAGAGGTCCTATTTTTCATGAGACAAGGCAAATATTTCATTTTTGAAAGGGGGGACCTAGGAAGAGCTCAAGTACCAGAAGATAAGGGAGAAGACTTCAAATCAAAGGAAAATGAGAGATTTTAGAGGCCCTAAAGTCTTTCTTCTCTCTCTTCGTCCTGTGACACGTGGCAGCAAATGAGAGGCTCCTAGGTTTCATATCGGACCTCAGAACCTCAAAATATTGGGAAATAAGAAATCTGTGGGACCCATATCAGGGATCAGATATTGGAAGTTTTCACGAGCAGTCTCCTGAGAAGTTACGAGGTTGGGGGCTTCCGATGTATTGGCGCGCGGCCATAGCCCCTGGTCTCATGAAATAGAAAAGACAAAGGATAAGAGAAAGGAGCCAGAGTGCTGACGAGAAAGGTCATGCAGCTTCTGAGCGGATTGCCGCTCATCTTTGCCTTCCCGCCTTCCGCAAGCCATCTGGAGGGCCAACTTGCTTGGACGTTAAACTTCTCTGCCCCTCCGGAGTTGACTATTCAACATTTGATCCAACGAAAGAGACTAATTCCAGGGGGGCAGAGGAGAGGTTTTTCCTCCCGCTGTTCGACTGCCAGAGTAGGGTGGGGACCACGCTGCTAAGCAGGTTTCATCCATTGGCGCTATTTCAAATTTCAAATGGTAACTCATGTTCTTCTCCCCCCACTCCTATCCACCACTCCACCTACCATTTCCGAATCCCATTACAACACGTGTCCACCCTTCGTGACGTCATCACGATGTCACCTGATTGTTGGCCCCACTGTTTATAAAAAGGCTTCCCTTACCCAATTTTTTAGAATTTCTTCGTTGCTTTCGATGCCCCTCCCGCCTGTAACCTGCAAAGAACGTCGTTTGCGCACCCCATTGTCCTGTCAGCTCATCCCAGTGTCATTTTTGGCCTCCTCTTCGGCGACCAAGTAACATGCTCACCTATACTTTGGGATTTTCACTAGTTAGCAGTTTAAATAAGAAAAAGATAGCCTCGAAGCCCTCAAAAACCCTAGGGGCTCCAAAAACCCACGAGCCTAAGCCTTTGTCAAGCCTTGACCCGTCATGGACCTGGAAGCACAAATGGAAAACCCGGTCTACTCCTACAATCTGGTCGACCTCCGATTTGACCTGTTTGGAAACTCTGTCAGGGGGGAGGACCCTTTCTAAGTGGTGGACTCAAGGTTGTACTACCAGATTGTACCCTCTGTGCATTACTTCACGGAGTTTGTCTCCTAGCTGGGAACAACTTATATAGACAAGAATAGCTACTTTGTTTCCTCCAGGGGGGTCAAAATCCTAGAAATCACCCCAGAGCTAATTCATAGAGCTTTGGTGTACCCTTCTCCCCTTGACCTTTTGCAGTTCACTTAAACCACCCTGATGTATTATTATTCTACTCTCCCATCCACTGAGTAGCAACCCTTCTTACAAATGATCCTGGCTCCTGGGCTAGAAGCCTTGCTAATTACTGACAACTTCCCCATCACCCTCTATGCATAGTTTGTCTAGCCTATCTTGTCCATCATTATTCACCTGTTGGGAGAAGAGGATGTTATGAAACCAGCTAGCCAATTGATCAGTCTAAGGAGTCACAATATAACCCAACCGACCTAACAATAATAATATAAAGCCACAATACTAACAATAGTGGGCCTCTATGGGGTACAATAGTAACAATATGGGCACTATGTGGGTACATCAATATAATAAGTGGGTTGTACTAATAACAATAAGGTGTTACACTAGTAATATAAGGGCTTAACATGCCCTTCTCCTTCAAAAAGTGTTGTCCTCAACGCTTGAGTAGTTCTTGATGCTTCTGTATAAAATTCTTGTCCTCCCATGTGGAATCTTCAGCGGGTAAGTTCTTCCACTTGATGAGATACTCTGAAATTGCTCGATTTCGTAGTTGTCAGGTTGTTGTTTCTGTGACTGCTCCAGGTTCCAATATGATTTTTCCTTCCTCTTCAATTTTTGGCAATATTGTTTGAATTGGGATCTTTTGCAACTTTTGAATAAGTGGCCATACTTCTTTGTCCTTCTTCCATTCATCCCTTGCTTCGTTTATCCAATCTAGTTGGATAATAGAAATAACACAAAACAATGCTTCCACATCCTCATCCTTGAAAAGTCTTCCCATTCGGTAAGGTCGCCATTTTTTAAGTGCATGTAGTATTGCCAACATTTCCTTCTCATAAATAGCTTGCTTGAGATGTAGCAGTAAAAATACCCAATCACCTACATCAAAACATTTTCACTATGATGTT
>APFE030796287.1:0-15226 GCA_000404065.3 Pinus taeda | reverse complement strand
CAAAACTAACCCATGGTTCACAAGTGGACAACTATCACTAGCAGGGGAAACTATTGTATCACCTTGGAAAATTATGCATACCCATAAGAGAAAGGGTACATGTAATCTGGGAGGCCCACACCTCCCATGTGTCTGGTCATTTTGGTATTGAAAACACTGTGTCATGTACAAAGATTTTATTTTTGGCCTCATATGAAGAACATTGTGACTCATTATGTAAAGGGTTGTGTGATATGTTCTATTTTAAAGCCCTCTAATAGAAAACTCAGGCTCTACACACCACTCCCTATTCCGAGTTGTCCATGGGAAAGTGTGTCAATGGATTTCATAGGAGGTTTGCCTTTGTCTAGAAAAAGTCACAACTATTTTTATGTCATCATTGATTGTTTTAGTAAGATGTGTATTTTAATTCCTTGTAAAAATCATATCACTACAGAGCAGACTGCTTATCTTTCTTTAAGCATGTTTGGATCCATTTTGAGCTGCCCACATCGATTGTGTCAGATCGGGACTTTCTCTTTCTCAGAGAGTTTTGGACTAGCTTGTGGAAGATGATGGACACCAAGTTGAAAAGAAACACGGAATTTCATCCACAGACTGACCGATAGACAGAGGTTGTAAATCGCATCATGATACACTTGTTCTGAGGCTATTGTGGAAAACATCCTAAGTTGTGGGATGAGCATCTTCCATATGTGAAACATTCCTACAACTGAGCAGTGCACTCATCTACACATCGTTCACCATTTGAGACATGTTTTGGCTACCTTCCAAAAGATCCTTTTGATATGGTCTTTGGAACGGAAGATGACTCCAGTGGACATAATGATAGGGAAAAAGCACAACAGTTCATCTACCAAATCCAGTCGATTCACCAAGCAGTACAAGAGTAGTTGGAGCAAAGTCAAGCCCATTACAAGGCTCGACATGACAAACACCAAGTCGACCATCAATTTCAACTGGGTGACAAAGTGTGGTTCCACATCAGCAAGGACAGGATGAAGGGAGAAGGGAAGAAGTTGCGACCAATCTGGTATGGTCCATTCACCATCTTGGAGAAGATTGGAAACAATGCCTTTCATCTCAATTTTCCGATATATATGCATATGTACTCCGTAGTGAATGTGGAGAACTTAAAGTTGTATGATCTGTTGTTGATTATGGACACCGAAGAGGTGGGCATAGTTCCTACATTTGATGATTTTTCAATAGAGTATCTCAATGATTTACCTAAAGACATCATCCTTGATAGAAGAACCAGGACTTCACGACGGGGAGATGTGGAATACCTTCGAGTTGGTTTCAAGGGGATGTACCTTAGAAAGGAAAAATGGCTGGAGATGGAAAGAGTGAGGGAACAATTCCCTCACTTTCCAATTGACTGATAAATCTTTTGGTGATCCAAAAGCTCCTCAACAGGGAGGATTGATCCAAGTAGATCTTCAGACACAATGGCATGGAAAAAGCTCAAATTTCAAAGTGGTGGAAAGGCGATTAACTTGACATCAGATTGAAGTGCTCATCGCCCTGATTCCAATGGTGTGAATGACACTCCAATCTGAGTTCGGATGAAGAAGATAGAGTCAGTAAAAGTTCGATTGACTTTTGATGACTGGGCAGGATTAATGAAGGCGCAATTTGGAATTTTTTTGGTAGACAGAATCTGGCCAACTCTGGCCAGATTCTGGGAAAAATGGTTGCCTCGTTAAAAGGACTCCTTCAGTCCAAAACCAGATTTTCAAAAGCGCGCGGGTTGTGTTTTTATAACAAAAAATATTAAAAAAAGGGTGGCGAGCTACCAACCCTGCCACCCCAAAAAAAAACAACATAACCAAAGGAGGGGCAGGCCACAACCCCTAGGCCCTTCCCTGGCCACGTAAATTTAAACATAAAACAGGAGGGACAGGCCATGACCCCGACCCCTGCGCTGCTCCCACGGAGCCACCACAACCAACAAAAAATAATGAACATGGGTGGGTCGGCCCTTGGGGCGCGGACCCAACCCACAACCAACATCATATTAATGGATGGTGTGGCCATTGAAAAGGAGGCAGGTACGGTGGGTGGGCTACCCAAGGCGGGCCCGACCTAACCAAACCTTAAGTTTAAAAAAAATTGGTTATGAAATTTTAAAAAGGGGATTTGTTATATGTAAAAGGAGGAGGCGAGGTTTGACCACCCAACCTCCTCCCTATTAACCGAGCCTTCCACCAACTGCACTATAACCATTTCCTTGAAGAATCTTGCCACCCATATTATACTTAAACAGAGTTTGTCACCCAGGCAGTGCACGCGGTTTGAGGCAAAATTTTGCAGGAGGGTCGAATTTTCATTTTCTCAGAATTTGACAAATTTTATATGGTTTCAGCACTTCTCGACACCACGAATGAAATGGCACTGTCTGTTTCTCTATTAGATTTCTTTCTTCATTTTTCAGCCATTTTTTAGTATGGAGGTATAAAACTCCTTTTTGTAACTGATGCTTGTACTCTTCTTTCTCATGCCACTTAATGAATGAAGGCTTCCCCATTGATCAAGTAGGGCCTGGAGACATAGTCCAAGTCGGACGAACTCCATTATCAAGTCTTGTTGTATTCTTTCATGCTTTATGTGTTTCTCCTCTTCTCTCATGTGCACATTAAGTTTTCTATGTTAAGCTACAATTTATGCATGGAATTCTTTAACACATCTATAAGCAAAAGATTTTGGATCAATTAGATCTTATATTTCCCCATTGAATTTTACGTATAAATAAGGTCTCAAATGACAGATATCATTATTGTAATAGAAGAGATCAATGATTAGTTTTTGGAGAGATTTAGAGCGCTGATTTGTAACAAAGATTTTTGATGTGAATAAAGAATTTATGGTTTTTGAATTGTAGTGCATCTTCTTAGCTTGATCTGAGATTTTCTTAGCAACACTAACCTCTTGGGATGGGCCCCTCAGTGTGGGTAAGTGTTTCTACGCTTCATGTGTTTTTTAGATTAGTTTTGCATCTAGCAATTTAGTTTTATTTTGCAATGAATTTATGTTAGATAAAACTTAGATCTATTCACTTTCATGCTCTCAATTTAGTGTTTAGTACTTCCCTTTAGGTTTAATAAGTGAATTCTATTTGACTGCATATTTCATTTGATTTTTCTTTCAATTTTCATTAGATTTGTATCTCACATAGTGTTAGTATTATATTTGTTTGCTTTTCCTTATAGTTGCAGGCATTTACTTTTATGAAATTTACTTTTCTACGGTGTGTTTAATGAATTTTCTCACTATAGAATTAAAACCACTGAACCTCGATACCTAATAAGATGCATATATACAACCACATGAAAATTTTTAACGAAAGATTGTGGTTCACAACCTAATAATAATTAGAGTCCCATAGTCCAGTGACAAGTGATAATCCTTAGTGTTTAGTTCTTTCTAGTGTTAATTGTTAGCATAGGCTAGAATATGCTCTAGTCTTGCATTTCTTGTGCGTGTATATCTAAGTCTTACGACCTCGGATTAATAATTAAATGTTGGAATTATAATATATATAATTCCACCGACATTTTTGGCATTATTGCCGGGGAGATGCTAAAGGGATTAGAGCATAGTTGCTTTCACAAGTTTTCTGTGTGATCTTAGTTGCAGGGCAACTAGAGGGCGGAGAAGATGGAAAGATGTGAGTGAAGAGCCACACATTTGCTTTGGTTGGGGGTCACTCCAAAGTTTGGTTGTCTCTAATTGATTTTGTAGTTTCTTTTTCGTATGCATATAATTAAAGGTAGGATCCAAAGTCTTATTTTTATTTCTTTTCAAGTGTGTTTTCCTTTAGATTGATGCATGAAAATAAGAGATGTGTAGGTCGTGTGAACATATAAATTGGTGATAATAGTATTCTAGTAGCATGGTGGCATTTCGAGTACATGATTGGTTTGCTTTCCTTTGTTTTAAGTGTGTTTCCTTCTTATTTATTTAGGATTTTTAATAATAATTCGATACACTAATCCATGTGGATGACAAATATTAGCAACCAGAAAAGAAATATTCAAGGATGATCAAGAGTTTGGAAGAACTCTCTCAAATCCTAGCAACACCTGGGATCTCTTCTTCTCAAGAAGAAAAAATCTTGACAGTAGCCAAGAAATTATTTGCCTTCCCAGATTCGATAGAAGAACAACAACTCCATGAATCACATCCACACAAAGGTCTTTACTCTTGCAAACTTGTTGAGGAAACTGAAGAATCATGGACTGGATCTAATGGAGAGCAAGCATTAGAACCCGAGATTGAAGAATTTTTGACATGCCTATCTACAGATCCTCTAAGCACACAAGAGGATAATCACCTAATGCTAGAAGGTCTGCATGGCACAGTAAAGGAGGATATGTCAAATGAGCGAAATAAAGAGGTAAACCAAGAGCATTTTGATTTTATTGAAATTTGGTTTCAAGAAACTATAAAGCCATACCACCTCTTCATTCTTCTCTACTTCTTGACATCATAATTAAAACAATTGGTTATTCATACTCAGGTATGGATTGAAGATTATATTCTAAACTTGAGTATAAATGCACTTTTATACTTGTTACGTACATGGTTACCTTGGGAATACTCATATAATTGAAGAAAGGAATTCCTTTTTCTCAAATAGAGTATGATAATAACTAAATAAATAAATGTTGCATATAATAGCTAGTATAGTTCTAAAATATACTGCAACATCATTCTCATTTGGTTTGTATAAGTGGAGATGTTAACAACTATAAAGAAATTAGTTGAAAATGGGAGATCTATGTTCATATGACATATTTTTTTTGGGGTCTCTTTCAGCTGCATATTGTTTTAATGAAGATTGTTACTCATTCTTATTTTAAATAGCAGCATGGTTCCACTATTACTTTTCTTTCCCACTTATTATTTCCTTATGATAGTTAGATTTGTTTCTACTTTTTATTTTCAATAAAGCAAGCTATGACCATTATGTTTGGAATATTATGTGAAGTTGGAAATGATTGCATTGCAACATTATCTAACCAATATCAAGAATTCTGGTACCAATTTGTTATTTTGCAAGAAAAAATAGGATTCAAGAATACTATTCATTTGGGATGCTTAAAAATTGGAAGAATATTTTCAAAAGATAAAAGGTCAACACTTAGGGGAGTATTTGATGATACCTTTATTTTTTCCCTCAAGTTGTTAAAAATGTTGTATTCATGCTTTATCATTAAGACACCTATTACATGAAGATGATTGAATAAGCAATAATTTTCATAAAAGTTGAATCAAATGATAATTACAAACTATTCATAGTTGATATACCTTTTATTTTTTTGGAATTTCATTTATCTTATTCATATAGATTTATGATTATCAATACAAAACAGTTGCTCAAGATATAGTTACCAAAACATACTAAGGGGATTAAAACAAAGTTAAGAGGTCCATACAATGATACTGATGAAAAAGAAACTTGAATACTATAACCATAACACCAAAGCAGGATGTCCGAAACATCTTTCTTAAAATTTGCAAGAGAGTTACTGAAGTCTCTACTCATAGTGGAACACTACTTTAAAGGTGAAATCATATATGGAAACTATGATTAGTATGACTTTAGGTGCCTTTTGTTCAATCTTTGGTAGCCTCATCCATCTCACATTAAAATGACTCATTCATGCTATGTCATTTGAGTACCTATAAGTACCTTATGTGTCTAAGACATTATGCAGGTAATCTAAGTCACTTTGAAATGTATAATCTTATCCCTTTAAGAGGATTTCTAAAGTTTCTCCCCCATCTACCAATTGAAAAAGCAATATCCACAATCTAAACCTAAAATGGTAAGAAGAATTGGACTAGAGACTTAAGTGTAAAATAGGTTTAAGAGGTTAACCTATCGAGGCTATGGATGCCTGCTGGCAGCGAGTACTGACCTATGATAACACTAGGCAAATCCATCTGGGCTATGGATGCTCGTAGGAAATGAGGTATTCTTCCTAAAGAAGTTTCAACCAAACCAAGGCTTTTGTCGACACATATGATGGTTACTTTATAATGTTACAATAAAATAAGCATGTGTGAATGAAGTCAAGGGTAAAAACGAATTCCATAAACTTGGCTGCCAAATAATGGCTTTAAGGTAACCTCAATTCCTCTATCATTGGTTTTTCATACTATATCTAAGATTCAATTATCTTATAAGTGTAACCTATTATCACAAAGAATTAATAAAATTCAACTGCAAATATTATCTATAATACTTGGATAACTATAAGACTTCGGGATTTGATTAGTAATAACTAAATTTTCATTGGTTCATCATTTGTTATGATCATAAAAAGGCTCCTACCTACAAATAAGGAGAGACCATTAAATTTATAAAATGTTTCTTTCTTGAGCATAAGACTGTTAAAGATTGTTGATGAAATCATATGTAATGAGTGATTTGGAATTTATTTTATGATTAGTGTTAGTTTTACATCATTTTAATAAATCTGAGATGATTTATTTTTGTTCAGTATTCATCTTATTAGTTCCATTATTTTGGTTTTCATGTTCCTTTATACTAGATCCATCTTTGCAACCCTCGTCACTTCTTCAGTACCTCACTTTGTTGCATGAAGACACATAAAAACTCAAGCATGGGGGAATGGTTGTTGGGGCCTTTTAAACATATTCATTTCATTATGTTTAGCTTCCTTCAACATATAAGATTGGAAAACATCAATTCCAGCTATTTCAAATCATTCCATACTCTTAGCTTTACTCTGCCTCATCTTCCGCTTCATACAACTTCCATTGCAACCTATAGTGCAAATCAAAGTTCAAAAGGCATACTTGAGGTAAATCATGTTTAAAGGCTCTTTAGCTCATCAAAATTTAAGTATTCTTGATGATTAACCACTTATTATTTACTCACCTTTCTTAAACCACCATTTCCAAATCCATTAATTCATATTATAGTTTCAAGTCCATATTTATTTAGCCATTATCTTCATTTGTCACCTTATATCATCCATCATTCCTTCCTAGTCCATATTTTGTTTGCATGAGGACATGTGAAGTCTTAGGCATGGGAGGATGTTGGGTCCCAGATATGTTATCATATTGGAAATCCAAATCTTTCATTTATGAGCCACATTCATACCCTTACAACATATTTCGTAACTATCATATTAACAATTTTCCCTGAATGCATTCATTTTACCTTGTGGTCAATTATTAATGATTTCTTGTAATTTTAATTATTAAATGAGTTTTTAATGTGGTTTTATAAATCATGGTTTACTAATGTGGTTATGTGGCCAAAGATCATGTTCGAGTATGAAAATTTCTCTCTCTGTATCAGTTCAATAGTCTAGTACTTAATTCTACACTTGCACAACTAGAGGGAAAATAATTCAAAATTATAAAGTATGTTTTTATTTTCCCTAGCATGGTAAATTAGGTGTTACATGGACCTAATATTCTATTACAAGCCTTGGAATATATTCAACTCACACATGGGATCCTAACACATGATTTAAGTTACAACCAAATATAGGTGACAGTTTTGGAACTGTCGTGTTTTGCCTTGATTTACATGCAAATGGTGGAAAATAAAAATAATATAGAAAATGGGTTTATATAAAACATATCAATGTATTTGTATCTAAAAACGTTCCCAAAAATTCAATAGGGTTTAAAAGTCATATCTAGTTCTTCGAAGCAGTTTTGTATAAAATTTATGCAAAACCCAGATTGGAAAAAGATTCAAACAATCATCTTTGGGCGCGAGTTCCTTGGCCATGGAAGCGAATTGGGAAATTAAAAGAGATCATTTTGTTCATATTATAATAAATTATACTTCATAGAATTTTTTTTCCAAAATACATCATGGTCGAGAATATATGGTTAGTTTTTTAACACCAATTGATATAAAATTGCAAAAAAACCAAAATTATGAGATTTTCCTCTAAAATTGTAAATTTGTTTTATGAGTTAAGGGGATTGGATCTTATCTTTTCCCACTGAAGTTTATGTATAAATAAGGTCTCAAATTAAAGATATCAAGAGGATTTTTTTCATTTTTGTAATATAGGAGATCAATTATTAGTTTCTGGAGAGATTTAGAGAGTTTATTTGTAACAAAGATTTTTTATGTGAATAAAGAATTGATGGTTGCTGAATTGTGGTACATCTTCTTAGCTTGATCTAGGATTTTCTTAGCAACACTAACCTCTTGGGAAGGCCCCCCCAATATGGGTAAGTGTTGTTATGCTTCATGTGCTTTGTAGATTAGTTTTACATTTAGCAATTTAGTTTTATTTTGCAATGAATTTATGTTAGATAAAATTTACATCTATTCACTTTCATGCTCTCAATTTAGTGTTTAGTACTTCCCTTTAGGCTTAAGAAGTGAATTCCATTTGATTGCATATTTTATTCGATGTTTCTTTCAATTTTCATTAGATTTGTGTTTCACATAGTATTAGTATTAGTTTTGTTTGCTTTTGCTTATAGTTGTCGACATTTACTTTTATGCAATTTAATTTTCTACACTGTGTTTAATGAGTTTTCATCACTGTAAGATTAAAACCACTAAAGTCTCAAGACCTAATAAGTTACATATATACAACCACATGAACATTGTTAATGAAAGATTATGGTTCACAACCTGATAAGCATTAGAGTCCCATAGTCCAGTGACAAGTGATAATCCTTAGTGATTAGTTCTTTCTAGTGTTAATTGTTAGCATAGGCTAGAAAAAGCTCTAGTCCTGCATTTGTTGTGTTTGCATCTCTAAGTCTTATGACCCCAGATTGATAATTAAATGTTGGAATTAGAATACATATAATTCCACCAACACTCAAGTAATGGAATCCATGTCCCTATCTCAACCATTTCAAATTTTATAGTTACATAATTACAAGGAAAATGTTTTACAAGGGGAATCAATCCACTAGGGATGTCACGATGTATTATTAGCCATTGAAATGAACAAAAATCCAATAATTTAATAATCATATTAAATTATAACAAATTGAGTGAGATACCAATTAAGATATAATCGTCATTTCATTCTTTTTACTCGTCATAGTAAATGACCGTACTCCTAATACATCACCTTCATTCCATTTATTTACAAGTACGAATATTAGATTTCTAACCCATTATATTATAGATTGATACACATAATTATCCCAAATTGTTGGAAATAAGAATTAAAATTTTCATAGCATTAGTGAAATCTCTTAGATTAAAGTTTATGTTAGATCTATTGAATCAACTTTGGGAATTCCTCTTACTTAGGTAATTAGATGTATTTACCAAGAGTTACTTCCCACTGTAATTAGTGCAAATCGTTGCATAAATTTAAGTAGGGTAAATATCATCAAATTTTCTCATTCCTTATATTCATATTCATGTTGTTGCTAGAATGCTGCAACTCAATTCACACCATTTATGTAATTCCCGTTGCTTCAACTCCAATTTGTTAGCACCATGTAATTATCTCTAGGCTGAAAAAAGTATCACATGGGTAACCAAAAACCACTTGCTGAATTGGAACCTAGCCCTTCCATCTCCAAAGAGGGCTCTCTCTATAGGTTTTTTCAGTCAATTAGATAATTGAGTGTTTCAGATTTTATGCTAGTTCTTAAGGACAAAGAGAAATGAATTTGTTTTAAAGGTTTGATGGTAGGTGTGAGATGAAATCCATTGGAAATGGAGTCACTCTCAACTAATGTTTTCAATGTATAAATGGGATAAGAAAGATCTCTTGCAACATGAGCAAGATAAGCAACCTTATACTGTTTATAGGAAAATTCATTATAGGAGGCAGAGCAAAGGAAAAGTGAACTTAACAACACCTAATACATCTCACCAGGGGTGAATTTCAAATGTTTACTAAGGAATAAACATTAAAAGTCTTAGCAAGCCATGACAGAGCACCTTAACAATGAAGTCTGAAATCAACTTTTGCTTTACTAAACATGAAGTAGTACATTCATGAATGGAAATAACATAAGGTAATGAAAAAAATAAGAAATCACATCACCATAGAGGACTAACACTTGAGTTCTTGCAACAAGTCACTTTGTCCTTCTTTCATTCATTTAATTATTTATAAAATGTACATAGCACAAGTATTTTCTCTCCACTCTGACCAAAAACCCCTTTTTCATTTGTCTCCCATCATTAAAATACAAAGAGGAATTCGAAATTACCACTTAAGGTGGTTGAATTCACTGAACATTAGTAAAACATGCTTGATACAATGTATTTATAGAAAAGTAGAAACCTATCATAATTTTGAAAACAACATTGTTTTAAAACTTACAAAAATTTAGAAAAAAACATGTCCAGACTTATCAATTAAATGAAATTATCTATGCTTATCCACAACTATATGATAACTAACATACTTCTAGAAGGTATCGGAATACGAAAATGAAAAAATAATCTTGACTGATATAGTTGTGTAATAGTTGCACGACGGGGTGAACTAGGCCTTCAAGCTTGACATAGTTGCAGATCATTCTGGAAAAAAATGAGTTGATGGGTATGCTTGAAATGGTGTTTTACTGATGTAGAAGCCCTGAGATATCCGCTTTAGCCTTTGCTGACCTCCCAACTGACTGCTCACCATTTGCAGAACAATTGCGCAACATATGTGAAATTTTGAATATGTATTGAAATTGTTGCTCCAAACTGATTGTAGTAACCAACCAATTATCTCATACAACCTTATAGAACCTAACATACTTCCAATCTACCAAAATCTTGAATTTACAAATCGAATTTCAAAAACATTTTAGAATTATGTCAGCAAGAAATTGTGGAAAATGGGTCTCCAAGTGACACCTGTAATTCCAAAACCATAACACCTGTGCACAAAATGAGAGACAATTTTGTTATTTGGCCTATTATCAACGAAAACCTCTTTTATTTTTGACATTAGAATGTTAACATGGGGATATAATAGATGCCACTAATAGACCCATAGAACTTTTAACTACCTGTCATGGTTTTGACTTGTGATAAATAAGACCCTCATGAAAAGACCCCTTGAACCCTCAATGCCTCCTTTTCTCTACATAAGTACAGATTTGGAAATATGAACTTATGACCCTCTCATGGACTTTAGACCCTCTCAAATTTAATTTTGTATTTAAAGACCCCTTTATGACATGAAAAACTTATGTTGACCATAGACAATGACCCTTTAGACTATGACATCAATGATTCATAGGCTAAACTGACATAAAAACCCCCAAAATGAATAGAAAGAGGCAATGAAACTTTGATCCCTAGACCCTAGGACCTTAACATTAGCTCCAACAGGGATGGAAACCTCCTAGTGAGGTGCCAAAAGCACCACAGACTAGTAGCCTAACCATTGGGAAATGGAGTAAAAAATAAAAAGACTAAAACTCAACTGACTGATGGATTACAAAGCTAAAAAATTTAAAGGAAATAATAAATTTGACAACACATCACCAAATCTCAGGGCCTTCTCCTCAGGCTTCAAACGTTGATGATAACTGTCCACACCTTCAAATATGAAAAAAAATACCAAAGTGTTGAAAGAAACTACTGGAAGCTGGCACACTACTGAAAAAGATGCTCAAACCTTTGAGCTTATTCATACTTCTATCTACACTAACTGTTGAAAAACCTATTCACTAAAGCGATACAAAATTTGCAATGAAGCCAGTCAAGGAGATGGCCATTTACTGAAATCCAGTTGACACCTTCTGTAAGTAGATAAAATTATATAAATTTTGGCAACTTAAGATGAAACCTGAGTCCAAAACATGTGTTGACGAACAAAATGAACTCCACCTTTTCTGATGCTTCCAACAGACTAACCAAAGGATCTTGAAAAACATGAAGGATTTCCTCTTGTTGATTAGCAAAAGGAGAAAAATAAACATCATTCCTAACTATTGGTTGTTCTTGTTCTATGTCATCATTTTCAAGTCCACTCTCAAAATAAATGACAACAATTTGTTTATCATCCTCATTATTAATAGCAAGGAGATACTTTCTATATTCTTGAACATATTAAAAAATGAAAGCCACATCATATGCATCAAAAGCATTAAAAGTCAACCCTTCATGTGATTCTATTTGAAGTGTGTCATATATGGGGTTGTTTCTTTCTTGCAGCTCTATGATATGTGATGATTGAGTGCCTAAAGTTTCTACACTTTCTTCTTTAGAAAACTGATTCAAACAAATTTGTTCTTGAATGGAAGATTAAGGAAATGAACAATCGGAAGAGACATATGGATGATTATCCTCATACCTTTGATCACAAAAATATTGACAAGTCCACTGTAAATGTTCATCAAACTCAGAGGATGGAACATGACTGTCATATGTAAGCATTGATTATTCATTATAACTAAGTTGATTGTTTTCTTGTTCTTCTAAAATGTCTAAAGGCTATTGAATGTCATCAAAAGTTTAGGAGAAAGCACATCATTGAAATGCATATTTATTTCATTTTTAGCCAGGGGAGAAACAACTACTTGCTGAGAATTTTCTTGAGTGTCATGGAAGCTAGCTCCTACACCTTCTTCCTGGTTAAAAGGGTTCTCATGAAAGGCCTCTATAATCTCTTCATCCATAAACTAATCATCTTCAGAAAAACTTTCCAAATTCTCAATAAACTTTTCAAAATGTGTACAAAAATCTTTTACCAACAAGAAGGAAGGATGACATTATTTATACCTCTCATAAAATACAACATGAACATATCTAAGAGAATACAAGTAACCATTTGAAAAGATTTCATACCATGATTGTGCATTTCCCTCCAATGATACCATGAACATCTTCATCAAGCAGTCATCGTAAAATTGAACCTTAAGTCTATGTACATGCGTGTGAAATTTGACCAAATGAAGAGCAACAACATCTCCTACTTGATCTATGAATTTAGGAAAAAATAAGTTTTCCAATCTACACGAGGCATGCACTTTGGAAAACCTGGAATGTGATCTATTTTTAAAGGATAATACCTTACAGATATAGAACTCATCTTGAGCCAGCAAAGTTGCAAGGTGAATAGTTCAACCTTCATATGTTTGATTGTTGTCCACCATCAACAACCAGATCTGAAAATTTGATAATCTTTCCTGGAGAAGATGAAAACTTTCTTTCCCATGCAGTGATGCCACTATGTTAGAAACCTATAATTACTATTGAAAATGCAACAAGATGATGGAGCTTAGTGAAAAGAAGTCGCCTTCACTAAGTGGGCTCGCAGGCTATTTTTGGCACAAAGTCTATTTTTAGACTATGTCTATTTTTAGACATATGGATCATGGTCTATGAGTCGCAGGATGCTATTTGTGGATGATTGGTCATGTTGGTAAAAAATAGATGGACTTCTATTTTTAGACATATGGGCGGAGTCTATTTTTAGACTGCCAGGCTAAAAATAGAAAAGTCAAATATTATTATCTCACAATAATATTTGGACTATAAACTTAATCTTATTCTCTTGGAGCACTTCAGTTCGAGCTACGGATGTGGCACATGCAATTGCATGAAGGAAATACGTGGTTCTTATGGGTTAGTTGAATATTTGCATGCATGACTTCAGTTAGAACTCAAGTGAGTTGAGTTTAGTGGACTGGAGGTGCAGTTGATGGAGTTGTGTTCAGTTTAGCTTTGTTAAACTGGTTGTATTTAGTCTAACTGGCGAATAGACTAGAGATGAGTTGGGTGAATTAGTTATTAATTAATTCACAAGTTATTAACTCATAATACAACTAATGAATACATCAGTTAACTCAGTTGCATGTCAGTGCATGTTCAGTTCAGCAGGGACCGGTGTTAGAGAATCAGATTGCTATCAGTTGTGACTATAGTTGTGCACCAGATCTTGCACAAATCAGGGGATTGAGTATGCCAATGAGTTTGCCCACATTGTAGCTTGTTCTCACGTGATTTAGCCAAGGAAAGACGTGGCTGCCTTGGAATTATCACTGGTTCTTGTGCAGGTATTGAGCAGCGGAGGCAGGCAAGCAGCGGAAGAGATCTGAGCCAGTGATTGATTCAGATCTGAGCTGTATTGTGTGTAACAGGTGAAGCTGGTACTGGATTGCTTGTGATAAGCATTGTACTTTGTAATGTTACATGACTCAATCATTAATATACAGATAGTTGGGGTTTTTAGCGAGATGCTTTCCCCGGGATACATACTGTGTTAATGTGTGAATGCTCTTGATGTTTTATTTGTTATTGATGCTGCTATATTGATGATCAACGTAGAGGAGCTTATGTATTGTGTATGTTTTCCGCAATAGTACATGATCAGGATAATCTCTGTTGAATATGTGTTAAATTATTCAAAATTTCTACATGGTATCAGAGCGCTTTGATTTGTAGAAGAAGTTCTACATGGTATCAAAGCTGTTGATCATCTGATCTACTATTCAAGAAGTGTTTACATTCTATTTCTTCAGGCAGAGTCTGTAATCGGGCCAGGTAGCCTCTGGATTCATGCTTCTTTTAGAAGGTGAGATATCTGGTGAATGCCCATACAGTCGATCTCTATACAAGAAATATTGTGTTCTCACGAATCTTAGATCCGAGGCGGTTGAGTTGGTTGCTGGTGGAATTCGAATTTGCAACAGTATTTTCTTGGTGACAACGCAGCAATGTCTTTCAACGGATTGCGATTGGAGTATGCTCTTGAGGGCAGCTCAAACTATATTGCATGGAAGGACAGGATGGAGGCAGTATTGGATGATAACGGGCTGAAGGAGTTCATAGATACGGATATCCCAAAGCCCACTGATGCTACTCAAGCTGATGCTTGGCAAAAGAAGATCGCAAAATGTCGAAGGGTTCTGTTGGAGGGCGTGAAGGATCACATTGTGTCCAGCCTCCATGGAAAGGCTACTCCATATTTGATGTGGAAATCATTAACAAAATTATTCCAAAGCAAGAGCGGTCAGAGGAAGCTGGCGCTCAAAGATAAACTCAGAAACATCAAATGCGAGAAGGGTGACAGTATTCCCAAGTATCTCACGAAGTTCACTCAGTGTCGAGATGAGCTGGGAAGTGTGGGGGTTACTGTCGATGATGAGGACTTGGTGAGTTTGGCTCTCCTTGGTCTTCCGAAGAGTTGGCATTCCTATCAGGACTCTGTCAATGGTCGGGAGAAGTTGCCAGGATGGGAAAGACTATGGTCAGATCTTGTGCAGGAGGAGATCAGGCGGAGTAACAGGG